>CM053034.1:189452618-189461043 GCA_028564925.1 Lithobates sylvaticus
GGGGAAGCGGGGGGGGGGGAATTACCGGTTTTTTCCCTCTGCCTTCCGGGGGGGGAATTCACTTTGCCCTTTGGGGCAAACCCCCCCCCGGGGGTTCCCCAAAGAACCCCGCCGGCCCCCAAACGGGGGGGAAAACCCCCGGGCTTTTAAAAACTTGGGGGGGGGGGGGGGGGGGGGGGGGGGGGGGGGGGGGGGGGGGGGGGGGGGGGGGGGGGGGGGGGGGGGGGAAAAAAAAAATTTTAGGGGGGGGGGGGGGGGGGAAAATTTTAAAAACCAAAAAATAAAAATAAAAAAATTTTAACCAGAAATAAAAATTAAAAAAATTTTACAAAAAAAATTTTTTTAAAAAATAAAAAAATTCATTAAAAAGTTCAAAATTTTAAACTTTTCCAAAAAAAAAACAAACAATCAGAAAAAAAGAGCAAAAACCAAAGGGGCTTCGTAGTGTATCCTCCGCCCACAAATAACGACCAATCATACACAGCGCACAGTTTGCGGTGTGTGATGTCATAGTATACACCCCGCCTTCCTAATCCAAAAGAAACGTTCAAAATTATTGCCCTCCATCTCCCACGGGGTGTTCTGAGGTGAGGGGCCCCCTGCCCCGAAGCACCCCCCCCCCCTGGCCTGGTATGGTTCCAGAGGGAGGGGGGGGGTGCTCGTCCCCTCCCCCATTTTTCTGACCCGCCAGGCTGCATGCTCAGATAAGGGTCTGGTATGGACTGGCGGGGGCATGCCTTTAATTTTTTTTTTTTAACATTTTTCAATTGCCAGCATTAATTATATTTACATTCATCTATCCCCCACTGTGTCCAACAGCCAATCAGATCACTGCACCGGCCCCCTGCCAGTAACAGGTGCTTTCTGTGGCCAATCACAGCAGATCACATGACGGTTGTAGCAATTGATGGGGTTGGTTACGTTATGTCATCCACTGTGTACTGTTGTGATGAGCTATGATTGGCCCTGTATCTACCATGTGATCACTATGACCAATCACAGCCCATCTGTACCATGCCATTAGCTGTGGCCAATCACAATAGTAAACACAGAATGAGTTTTCAGTCAGAAAAAACGGTTTCTTTTAAAAATGATAAAATGCAAAGATATAAGCAATTATAAAAAAAAAAAAACGTTACAAAATTATAATTTTTTTTACCATCCTGATCACCCCCACCAGTCATGTGGTGACCTCTATACATGGACAGTCCTTCCGGACAAACCTGTCCTGGGACCTCTGACCTCGTCCTACCAGGTGCTTGCAGAACCGGCTGATATTACCCCCCGGGGGGGTCCCTCTTCTCCTTCTCCCCCCCCAGGAACATGACTTGACTATTTACAATCATTCTCACAGAACGATACACCTACCCCCCTCCCCCTCCCCTCCTTTTCTCTATCCGAGTGCAATTTCCACCCCTCCACTATATGGTTAAGTGTCCATTCACACATATATGACAAGTCATTCCCATGATTTCCAATGATAACCAATCATATCTGTGCGACTTAAAGTTGCAGCGGCTTCAAAGTAGTTCCTGCAGTACTTTGGTCCGACATTCCAACGTGAGAGCAACAGACTCCAAAAGTGAACCCTCCAACGTCGCAGGAAAGTCGCACCTCTGCGTTAAACATGTGACAGGGGCCCGTTATCTTCATCAGGGGCCCGTTATCTTCATCAGGGGGCCCGTTATCTTTATCAGGGGGCCCGTTATCTTTATCAGGGGGCCCGTTATCTTTATCAGGGGGCCGTTATCTTCATCAGGGGGCCGTTATCTTCATCAGGGGGCCGTTATCTTCATCAGGGGGCCCGTTATCTTTATCAGGGGGCCCGTTATCTTTATCAGGGGGCCCGTTATCTTTATCAGGGGGCCCGTTATCTTCATCAAAGTCACATCAAAATTGTATTTCAAAGTCAATCTACAAGTGTGAAGGGAGCCGACCGTTATCCATCCCCCATTGTTCCCATGTATATCTGGTCTCCTATAGTTGGGGGAAAGCCCCGCCTCTGAGGTTCACGAGTGGTTCTTCTATGGACTATAACTGATTGATCGCTGTCTTATCGCCATCGTCTCCCCCATACCGACAGTTCTGTCTTATCGCCATCTTCTCCCCCATACCGACAGTTCCGTCTCATCGCCATCGTCTCCCCCATACCGACAGTTCCGTCTCATCGCCATCGTCTCCCCCATACCGACAGTTCTGTCTCATCGCCATCGTCTCCCCCATACCGACAGTTCCGTCTCATCGCCATCGTCTCCCCCATATCCACAGTTCCGTCTCATCGCCATCGTCTCCCCCATACCGACAGTTCCGTCTCATCGCCATCGTCTCCCCCATACCGACAGTTCTGTCTCATCGCCATCGTCTCCCCCATACCTACAGTTCCGCCTCATCGTCTCCCCCATACCCACAGTTCCGTCTCATCGCCATCGTCTCCTCCATACCGACAGTTCTGTCTCATCGCCATCGTCTCCCCCATACCCACAGTTCCGTCTCATCGCCATTGTCTCCCCCATATCCACAGTTCCGTCTCATCGCCATCGTCTCCTCCATACCCACAGTTCCGTCTCATCGCCATCGTCTCCTCCATACCGACAGTTCTGTCTCATCGCCATCGTCTCCCCCATATCCACAGTTCTGCCTCATCGCCATCGTCTCCCCCATACCCGAAGTTCTGTCTCATCGCCATCGTCTCCTCCATACCCGAAGTTCCGTCTCATCGCCATCGTCTCCTCCATACCGACAGTTCTGTCTCATCACCTGCTCCTCCTCATTGGATGATTTTGTGTTTCTCAATAAAACTCTTATTTTATTCTATATGATGATGAATGGAGCGGGAAAAGCTGTGATGATTGGCCGGCTATGAGTGGTGCAGATAAATAATGTGTATATTTATGGTTGTTGGCAACGGGCTCAGTGTACACAGTGTGGGAATGCAGAGAGGAGTGTGCGATGAGCGGGGGGAGAAGAGAGGAGTGTGCGATGAGCGGGGGAGAAGAGAGGAGTGTGCGATGAGTGGAGGGGGGGGGGGAGAGGAGTGTGCGATGAGCGGGGGGGGGAGGGGAGAGGAGTGTGCGATGAGCGGGGGAGAAGAGAGGAGTGTGCGATGAGTGCAGGGGGGGAGGGGAGAGGAGTGTGCGATGAGTGGAGGGGGGGGAGGGGAGAGGAGTGTGCGATGAGTGGAGGGGGGGAGGGGAAAGGAGTGTGCGATGAGTGGAGGAGGGGAGAGGAGTGTGCGATGAGTGGAGGAGGGGAGAGGAGTGTGTGATGATTGGCAGCTGATTGATCAGTATTGATCCTCATTGCCCCCCCCCCCCCCCCCCCCCGGGAATCAGATTGATGTTGGGATGGGAATGGTGGTGACTTGTTCCCGGATCTCGGATCTGGAATATTCGCCTCCTGAGGACAGAGCGTTGTGTGTCCCGGGAGAACCGGTCTGACGACTGATTATTCCCCGAGGGAGAGAACATCCCCTCCCCCCACCTATTATCTGCCCTGATAATTAATCCTCATCTCTACATTATAAAATGATTATAGAAGCAGTGCAGGTACAGCAGAGCTCAGATTAGGAGAGGGAAAGCAGCACAAAGGAGACGATCAGCTGTACTACAGTGTCCATGTCCTAACAAGCACGCTGATAGGAGGAGAGAGCAAAGTGAAAGATGAGCTCATCACCACACTACTTCTCTTTTCACTGTCCAATCACAAGACAAGACCTCCGTGTAGAGCTCTCCTCCCCCACCAACCAGGACTGTGCTGTGTGATTCTCAGGACTGGATGGACAAAAATACTTTGTTGTAATTCTGTATATAGGAGGTGTGCCCGGAAAAAGTATTCATACCCCTTAAACTTTTCTACATTTTGTTACAACCAAAAACGTAAATGTATTTTATTGGGATTTTATGTGATGGACCAACACAAAGTGTCACATAATTGTGAAGTGGAAGGAAAATGATACAAATAAATATGTGAAAAGTGTGGGGGGAGGGGGCATTAGAGTGTAAGCTCCTCTGTACAGAGACTGATGTGACTGTGGGGGGGGGACATTAGAGTGTAAGCTCCTCTGTACAGAGACTGATGTGACTGTGGGGGGAGGGGACATTAGAGTGTAAGCTCCTCTGTACAGAGACTGATGTGACTGTGGGGGAGGGGACATTAGAGTGTAAGCTCCTCTGTACAGAGACTGATGTGACTGTGGGGAGGGGACATTAGAGTGTAAGCTCCTCTGTACAGAGACTGATGTGACTGTGGGGGAGGGGACATTAGAGTGTAAGCTCCTCTGTACAGAGACTGATGTGACTGTGGGGGAGGGGACATTAGAGTGTAAGCTCCTCTGTACGGAGACTGATGTGACTGTGGGGGGGAGGGGGCATTAGAGTGTAAGCTCCTCTGTACAGAGACTGATGTGACTGTGGGGGAGGGGACATTAGAGTGTAAGCTCCTCTGTACAGAGACTGATGTGACTGTGGGGGAGGGGACATTAGAGTGTAAGCTCCTCTGTACAGAGACTGATGTGACTGTGGGGGGGAGGGGGCATTAGAGTGTAAGCTCCTCTGTACAGAGACTGATGTGACTGTGGGGGAGGGGACATTAGAGTGTAAGCTCCTCTGTACAGAGACTGATGTGACTGTGGGGGGAGGGGACATTAGAGTGTAAGCTCCTCTGTACAGAGACTGATGTGACTGTGGGGGGGAGGGGGCATTAGAGTGTAAGCTCCTCTGTACAGAGACTGATGTGACTGTGGGGGAGGGGACATTAGAGTGTAAGCTCCTCTGTACAGAGACTGATGTGACTGTGGGGGAGGGGACATTAGAGTGTAAGCCCCTCTGTACAGAGACTGATGTGACTGTGGGGGAGGGGACATTAGAGTGTAAGCTCCTCTGTACAGAGACTGATGTGACTGTGGGGGAGGGGACATTAGAGTGTAAGCTCCTCTGGCTCCTCTGGGTCTTTACATGGAGGATCGGGATGATAAGCGGAGTGTTTGCACCCCGCGGGGCTCATCAGTGACACATCAGGAGGTCACAGAACTCTCGGTGTTGCCAGGAGAAGATATTATTTCTATCCGGCGTCACGAGTCAGTGCTGAGTACACAAGAGGACAAACACCGAAATCACATGACACCAATAGTGACTACTGAGTGTCAGCTCCTGGGGTCATATATACATAAAAAGAATAGAATACATAAGAGATACCGAGAATTACACCCGACATACAGGACAAGAGAAGTATTACTGTGCAGAGTCCATACATACAGAATATCTGACAAAAATAAGTACACCCCTCAGTGACATTCATGTGACAACACTGAAAAAATGACACTTGTCTACAATGTAAAGTAGTGAGTGTACAGCTTGTATAACAGTGTAAATTTGCCGTCCCCTCAAAATAACTCAACACACAGCCATTAATGTCTAAACCGCTGGCAACAAAAGTCAGTACACCCCCTAAAATGTCCAAATTGGGCCCAAAGTGTCAATATTTTGTGTGGCCCCCATTATTTTCCAGCACTGCCTTAACCCTCTTGGGCATGGAGGTCACCAGAGCTTCACAGGTTGTCACTGGAGTCCTCTTCCCCTCCCCCATGATGACATCACGGAGCTGGTGGATGTTGGAGATCTTGTGCTCCTCCACCTTCCGTTTGAGGATGTCCCACAGATGATCAATAGGGTTTAGGTCTGGAGACATGCTTGGCCAGTCCATCACCTTTACCCTCAGCTTCTTTAGCAAGGCAGTGGTGGTCTTGGAGGTGTGTTTGGGGTGGTGATCATGTTGGAATACTGCCCTGCGGCCCAGTCTCTGAAGGGAGGGGATCATGCTCTGCTTCAGTATGTCACAGTACATGTTGGCATTCATGGTCCCCTCAATGATCTGTAGCCCCCCAGTGCCGGCAGCACTCATGCAGCCCCAGACCATGACCCTCCCCCCACCATGACACTCCCCCCACCAAGACACTCCCACCACCACCATGACACTCCCACCACCACCATGACACTCCCACCACCACCATGACACTCCCACCACCACCATGACACTCCCACCACCACCATGACACTCCCACCACCACCATGACACTCCCACCACCACCATGACACTCCCCCCACCATGACACTCCCACCACCACCATGACACTCCCACCACCACCATGACACTCCCACCACCACCATGACACTCCCCCACCACCATGACACTCCCCCCACCATGACACTCCCCCAACCATGACACTCCCACCACCATGACACTCCCACCACCATGACACTCCCCCCACCCTGACACTCCCCCCCACCATGACACTCCCCCCACCCTGACACTCCCCCCACCCTGACACTCCCACCCGCCATGACCCTCCCACCACCATGACACTCCCCCCACCATGACACTCCCACCACCATGACACTCCCACCACCATGACACTCCCACCACCATGACACTCCCCCACCATGACACTCCCACCACCATGACACTCCCCCCACCATGACACTCCACCACCATGACACTCCACCACCATGACACTCCCACCACCATGCCTGACTGTAGACAAGACACACTTGTCTTTGTCCTCCTCTCCTGGTTGCCCCCACACACGCCTGACACCATCTGACACCAAATACCTTTATCTTGGTCTCATCAGACCACAGGACGTGGTTCCAGTAATCCATGTCCTTAGTCTGCTTGTCTTCAGCAAACTGTTTGTGGTCTTTCTTGTGGATCATCTTTAGAAGAGGCTTCCTTCTGGGACGACAGCCATGCAGACCAATTTGATGCAGTGTGCGGCGTATGGTCTGAGCACTGACAGGCTGACCCCCCCCCACCCCTACAACCTCTGCAGCAATGCTGGCAGCACTCATACCTCTATTTCCAAAGACAACCTCTGGATATGACGCTGAGCACGGGACCTCAACTTCTTTGGTGGACCATGGCGAGGCCTGTTCTGAGGGGAACCTGTCCTGTTATACCGCTGGATGGTCTTGGCCACCGCGCTGCAGATCAGTTTCAGGGTCTTGGCAATCTTTTTATAGCCTCGGCCAATGATGGCAAATCTTGGCACCCCAGATGTTTTGGAACTACATTTCCCATGATACTAAACTACACTGCAGAGTGCATGAGCATCATGGGAAATGAAGTTCCAAAACATCTGGGGTGCCAAGATTTGCCATCACTGGCCTCGGCCATCTTTATGCAGAGCAACAATTCTTATCTTCAGATCCTCAGAGAGTTCTTTGCCATGAGGTGCCATGTTGTACTTCCAGTGACCAGTATGAGAGAGTGAGAGCGATAACACCAAATGTAACACACCTGCTCCCCATTCACACCTGAGACCTTGTAACACTAACGAGTCACATGACACCGGGGGAGGGAAAATGGCTAATTGGGCCCAATTTGGAGATTTTCACTTAGGGGTGTCCTGACTTTTGTTGCCAGCGGTTTAGACATTAATGGCTGTGTGTTATACAAGCTGTACACTGAGGGGTGTACTGACTTTTGTCATATACACTCACTACTTTACATTGTAGACAAGTGTCATTTCTTCAGTGTTGTCACATGAATGTCACTGAGGGGTGTACTTACTTTTGTCAGATAGTGTATATATACAGAGACATACAAGGAGGAGTATATATAATATATATATATATATATATATATATATATATAGTACTTGTAGTGAGGTAGGAGTATATATATATATATATATATATAATGACAGGAGTTGGACTCTCACCCTCCGGAGAGAAGACATGGCAGATCCGGTCGGTCTCCGGTCACACACGGTGCGATGTAGTGAAGGGGCGGAGTGTCCGGGATGAGGTCGGTTCTCCGGTGTAGTGAGGGCTCGGGGTGTCCGGTGTCCGGGATGAGGTCGGGTCTCCGGTGTAGGGCGCCGGTCACACACGGTCCGATGTTCTCGGACGATGAAGTGGTACTCTCCGGTGTGATGGAGAGGGAGGAGCCTGGCGGTGACGTTGCGGGTATAGCCCCTCCCCCGGTCTCCTCCACCTGTAGACACCTCACTGCTCTCTTAGTGACCCCCCCCCCCCCGTACACAATCGCCCCGCCTCTTTCACCGGCAACAGTGTGACATCACTTCCTATTCTCCTCCCCCCAACACTCCGCCCTTCACCGGAGGATAACGCGAACTGTGCGTAGAGGAGGGAGGAGCTGTGTATAGAGGAGGGAGGAGCTGTGTGTAGAAGAGGGTGGAGCTGTGTGTAGAGAAGAGAGGAGCTGTGTGTAGAGGAGGGAGGAGCTGTGTGTAAAGGAGGGTGGAGCTGTGTGTAGAGAAGAGAGGAGCTGTGTGTAGAGGAGGGAGGAGCTGTGTGTAAAGGAGGGTGGGGCTGTGTGTAGAGGAGGGTGGAGCTGTGTGTAGAGGAGGGAGGAGCTGTGTGTAGTGGGGGGGGAGGAGCTGTGTGTAGAGGAGGGAGGAGCTGTG
>CM053034.1:189461540-189469040 GCA_028564925.1 Lithobates sylvaticus
ATAGATCCTCCTCTCCTTCACTCAGTGCAGAAGATATGCGGCAAAACAAATCTCCATAGTGCAGGAATTTATATAAATACATTTATTCAGCGGTAGTAACTAACAAGTAGATACAAACTGACAGCATCGATAACATAGGAAACCTCCGGTCTCGGCTAGGACCGGAAATTATGTCGCCTGGCTCCCCCCCACGCGTTGCGTCACAGATCATGTGACTTTCACAAGACACTAAGTTATCAATGCTGTCAGTTTTTGTCTACTTGTTAGTCACTACTGCTGAATACATTTATTTTATATAAAATGACTACACTATGGAGATTTGTTTTATGGCCTGCACTGAGTGAAGGAGAGGAGGATATATGACAACCAAGCGGGAGAGTTACTGATAATCTTGGTTTACCTCGTCTACAACTACATGGCAAATGGGGGGTCAATGTGGAGAAATTTCACGTAATGCACTTGGGAGCTAAAAAAAAAAAAAACAAAAAAAAAAAACACAAAATGCAAACTACTCACTGGAGGAATCGAGGATGGAGAAAGATCTGGGGGTCCTAGTAGAAGACAGACTGTACAATGGCATGCAATGTCAACTTACAGCTACCAAAGCCGGCAGACGATTGGCAGGCATAATAGGGGATATACTCCAGAGATCAAACTATAATTCTGCCCCTTTATAAAACTCTGGTCCAGCCACATCTGGAGTATTCTGTCCAGTTCTGGTCACCAGTCCTCAGAAGTGATGTGCTGAGCGAGTCCAAGAGAAGGGCAACAAAACTAATAAGGGGGCTGGAGGACCTCAAATTATGAGGAACGACTTAAAGCACTAAAATGTATTCTCTCTGGAGAAGAGACACTGAGAGGAGAAATGATGGCAATTTATAAATATCTCAATGGTGATCCCAGCGTAGGGAGGAAACTATTCAGTCTCAGGGGGTGTGAGGGGACACGGGGGCCACACAATGAGATTGGAGGCAAAGCGGTTTAACCTCAAGCTGTGTAAGGGGTTTTTCACTGTCCGGGAGATACGGATGTGGAACTCTCTTCCACAATTGGTGGTATCAGTGGGGAGTATTGATATTTTTAATAGACTCGTAGATGTGCATCCTAAAGAACACAACATACAGGGATATGGGGAATGATATTGACACACCTACACTGGATGGACTAGTGTCTTTATTCATCCGTACCGACTATGTAACTACTCTGTCCTGAGTTTGTGGTTGAAGGAGAGGAGATTACATAGGGAGCCGCCGCAAGATTGTATACTAATCAAAACAAGTGCTGCTGGACCTTTGGGGTCTTCATCTGAGGGGAGCTTATAGGACACACTGGGGGGACTCTGGAGGGTGGAAGGGAGGAGTGTGACCACACAAAGAGCTGACGTAATTTTACACTTGGACTAAAACTTTGATTTCTATGTTCCAGTCTCTAATCCATTGAGGCCTATTCAGGTGAAACGCGTCGGACAGGAGCTTGTGGTGTGGCGTGGAGATGCACAGGTCGTACGGCAGGCGGTCATGCTGACACGGTCTGCCTTTTATCCATTCATTTTTTTCTAAGTGCAATACTTTTATTAAACTTTCATTTGTTTTAAATGATAATGCACTAATGCCGCGTACACACGATCGGAATTCTCGTCGGAAAAGCTTTGAAAGTTTTTTCCGACGGAATTCCGCTCAAGCTTGTGTTGCCTACACACGGTCACACCAAATTCCGACCGTCAAGAACGCGGTGACGTGCAACACTACGACGAGCCGCGAAATGAAGTTCAATGCTTCCGAGCATGCGTCAAATTGTTTCCGAGCATGCGTAGGAATTGTGCGTGTCGGAATTGCCGCAGACGATTGGAATTTCCAATAGAAACTTTTTCCGTTGGAAAAATAGAGAACCTGCTTTCAATCTTTTGCTGGCCAAAATTCGGCCAGCAAAAGTCCGATGGAGCTACACACGGTCGCATTTTCCGATGAAAATCTCTCATCGGTCTTTTGCTGGCCGAATTTCCGATGGTGTGTACGCGGCATAAGAGTTTTTTTCCTACCTCCCTTAACTGTCATCGTCCGACCACAGAGAGCCGTGTCCTCCCTGAGTTCCATCGATCGATCCCATCAGCTGATTCCTTCCCGTCATATTTCAATCCTAATAGGATCCGGTAAGCGGCCATCTAATTCATATTCCCACACAGAATACACCGGGGTTATGTTATGGATGGACTTTGATATCGGGCACAGCAGTATATACAGGGATGGCATATCTTTTCACTGATTGGTGATCCCCCCCCTCCCCTCCCCCATTGATAAGTGGGTTCATTGCACTTGTTTCTGTTCACTTTAAGACTTTTATTTGTTGCAGTTTTCACTGTCAGTTTGTATCATATAACATTTGCACTTGTTATTAGGATTACAGGTCATATTTGTTTATTCATTTGTTTTTATGACAGCGCACTTTACATTTTTTTTATAGCTTTTTGATTGCTTCACATTTTAATCTATTATTTATTGTTATGTGCGCTATTGTTTGAAACGGACTTCGGATATTCACTTCCGTTTTTTTAATGAACATTGGTTTTATATTCACTTATATTGTTTAACTTCATTTATGCTTGTATGTTTATTTTTGTCATATTTAGGGCTGTGGAAAGTAAAGATTAATTCCTTGATTAAATCGATACATTTTTTTGATAGATCAAAATTCTTTTGATCGGTACTCACCTCTCCGCCGGCTTCCGGGTCTTCAGGGAGTTCCGTCGGAGATCCGGTGACGTCACGGACATCGACGTCACCGGACTCCTCCCCCCTTCCCTTCGTTAGCAGACGGAGGCACTTGGGGAAGGGGGGGGGAGGAGTCCGGTGACGTCGATGTCCGTGTCGTCACCGGATCTCCGACGGAACTCCCTGAAGACCCGGAAGCCGGCGGAGAGGTGAGTACCGATCAAAAGAATTTTGATCTATCAAAAAAATGTATCGATTAATCAAGGACTAATTCTGGTTGAACGTAATGCAGACGGGGGAGGAGCTACGCATGACATCACCCGCTGCTGCCCTACGGAAACTAACACGATTGTCGGCTTTACATGCTGTGTTTTATATCATCTTTATGTGAGTAGTTTATGTTTAGGTTATGTTTGAACACAAAAATCTTATACTAAGAGGAGTGAGTGCCCCTTAAAAAAAAAAAAAAAAAAAAAAATTAAAAGTCAGGCAGCTACAAATACTGCAGCTGCTGACTTTTAATAATCGGACACTTACCTGTCCCAGGGTCCATCGATGCGTGGGAACGAGACACCCCCCCCCCCCTCGTTCCCCGCGGCGCCGGCATTCTTAATGTAGGCACCCCGGCTGTTGGTTCACAGCCGGGCACCAACTGCGCATGCGCGAGCGTCGCCGTGATTCGACGCTCACTCGTCTGGGACACATGACAGGTCCCAGATGACTGTGCGGCGCCTAGGGGAAGTGACGTCATTGCCTGGGCAATGAAGAAGGCAGACTACAAGGGACCCCCTAGCAGTGTTGGTCATCTTACTTTAAAAAAGTAATTAGTTAAGTTACAAATGACTTCTCCCAAAAAAGTAATTGAGTTAGTAACTCAGTTACTATATTGGAAAAGTAATTAGTTACGCAGCAAAGTAACTGATTTTTTTTTTTTTAAATATTCTATACGTGTAACTAAGGGGCGGGTCTAGTATTACTGTAACCAAGGGGCGCATTTATTATTATTGTTATATATGGTGTAACCAAGGGGCGGGTCTATTATTACTCTAACCAAGGGGCAGATGTGTTATAGCGTGTAAGCAAGGGGCGGGTCTATTATTATTATTATATGGTGTAAGGGGCGGGTCTATTATTATTATATGGTGTAAGGGGCAGGTCTATTATTATTTTATGGTGTAAGGGGCGGGTCTATTATTATTATATGGTTTAAGGGGCGGGTCTATTATTATTATATCGTGTAAGGGGCGGGTCTATTATTATTATATCGTGTAAGGGGCGGGTCTATTATTATTATATCATGTAAGGGGCGGGTCTATTATTATTATATCGTGTAAGGGGCGGGTCTATTATTATATAGTGTAAGGGGCGGGTCTATTATTATTATATTGTGTAAGGGGCGGGTCTATTATTATATCGTGTAAGGGGCGGGTCTATTATTATATCATGTAAGGGGCGGATGGCTACAGAAGAGGGCGAATATTAAATGAATGGGCAGAGCTCGATATATAACAAATAATAATAAATGCGCCCTTGGTTACAGTAATACTAGACCCGCCCCTTACTTACACGATAGACGCCCCTTGCAGAGTAGCACGAGCATCAGGAGCGCGCGGCATCGCCTCGTACAATTACATGATAACTGCGCCTGCGTGGTGTAGAGTTCACTCAGAGCTGTTTAGGTTCGGCAATTTTCGGAAGCTCCGGAGTCCTTTGTACTGTGCAAGCCCTGCGCCTGCGCAGTACAGGGGGGTCCTTATCTGGCGGGGGAACTTTTTCGGCAGGACATCGGAATTACACTACTGCCATCTAGTGGCGGTAGATGTAATTGGGGGTAACTAAGCCAAAGTAATGGGAACTGAGTTACCATGAGGGGAAAAGTAATCAGTTAGATACTCGTTACCCTCTAAAGTAACTGCGTTAGGTAACTCCGTTTATTTTAACTCAGTTACTTACATCACTGCCCCCTAGCAACAGGCATTTAGAGGTGAGTAAAAAAAAAAAAAAAAATTTCCAATTATTATTTTTTTATTTATATTTTTTTGATGATTTTTAAGCCCAATTTTTTTTTTTGGTGGCAACACCACTTTAAGCGGTGAG
Organism: Lithobates sylvaticus; assembly: GCA_028564925.1. Classification (NCBI taxonomy): domain Eukaryota; kingdom Metazoa; phylum Chordata; class Amphibia; order Anura; family Ranidae; genus Lithobates; species Lithobates sylvaticus. Next base: position 189,466,346 of record CM053034.1, read on the forward strand.
CACTTCGATCTTTTCTTTCTACCCATGACCTGCGCCCTTGCTGAGATCTAAGGAGACGTGAGAGAAGTTTATGGTCCGTGTTATACCCTTTTGATGCCCGCTTGTATGATCACCTGTTTGCACCGGGGTCCGTGCCATAAGGTGAGAGCGATTAGTTAGACCGGCGGGGGAGGGATTGTCACGCTACTGTGAAAAAAAAAAAAAAAAAAAAAGACTTCCGTCAGTGCTACAGTTTGAATTAAAAACTTATTTGTGTGAACTGTGAAGTTAAGTCATAGATTGTGGAGACTAAACTAGTGTCGGGTGATTGTATATAGTGTATACCACATTTACCACTGACTAATGCAGAGTTGCAATGCAAGGAGATCAGCTGAAAGTAGTTGGATCTTTATGTGCGTTATAATTAATAGAATAGAAATTAGTCGATTAATCGATTAAAAAAAAACAAAAACGATTAATCGAACATGAAAATTTTAATCAGTAACAGCCCTAGTTATATTAACTTATATTCATTCTGAGCTTATAGATTTGTAGCACCGGTGATTTGGAATCAATTGCCTAGTAGGGGGGGGGGGGGGCATAAACCCCCCCCCCCCCTTTGTTTTATCAATTTATAAAATTTTTGCGGTTTTGCACATATGGATTTGCTACTCTATTGATTTAGAGAGTTAGGCCCCTTTCACACTGGGGCGCGGTATTCGGCCGCTGGCGGGGCGGTTTTACCCCCTGCGAGCGGCCGAAAAAAGGGTTAAAACCCCCTGCAAAGCGCCGCCGTATCAGCGCTTTGCGGCGGTATTACCGCGGTATCCTATTGAGATCAATGGGAAGGAGCGGTATAGGAGCGGTGAATAAACGGCTCCTATACCGCTCCATAGATGCTGCTAGCAGGACTTTTTTTACCGTCCTGCTAGCGCACCGCTCCAGTGTGAGCCCTCCGACTTTCACACTGGAGTGAATGGGGCCGGTTTTTTCAGGGGGTATACAGGCGCTATTTTTAGCGCTGTACCGCCTGGAAAACCGCCCCAGTGTGAAAGGGGCCTAAGTGCCACACATATTTTGTATATTAATTATCACTACATGTGGGGACACATTTGAGTGTTGCCTTGTTGTTGATCATTTTAGCCTTTCTTGGTTTGTGCTCAGGTTATCGAGTTATTATTAAACCAGCGCTGCACTGCTCAGAGTCGGCCCCCGGCGGCCCTTCACAGGTCCTGGGCCAGTCTTGTCTATATTCCCATCGCACACGTTCCTGGAAAACGAGGCTCATGGATGGAGGGTGTTGTAGCAATTACCAGCTGGATCCTGGAGACAAGTGTACATACGTTCCCCAGCACAATCACTGCCCAAAGGTTTTTATTGCAGAGATCACAAAGACGAGTGCCATGTTTGGGAGTCGCGCAGAACAACCCCTTTGTCGGGCATGTCTGATGAAGGGGTCCTACGTGATGCCGAAACGTTGCACTTGTCTTTGTGATGTGATCTTTCTGCAACAAAAACCTTTGGGTGAGGTTCGGGGTCAGGTCCTCCGTCTGGTCCCATTGCCAGGAAGCCAATTTTCAGGCTGAGAGTTCGTGACTCAATCAGTACAAAGATTTTTCTGCTCGGAAGAGATCACAGGAGCATCGCCTTGGCACAGGTTATGTGGTTATGACTAAAGCCCCGTACACACGGTCGGAAATTCCGACCACAAAATCCATCAGATTTTTTCCGACGGATTTAGTCCGACACTGGTGTTGCGTACACACGGTCGGACAAAGTTGTCGGAAAATCCGATCATTCTGAACGTGGTGACGTTTGTTGCGTACGACGGGACTACGTAGAGGCTAGTAGCCAATAGCTTTGGTCTTGTAATGTGATCTGAGCATGCGTGGCACTTTGTCCGTCGGAATTCGCTACACGCGATCGGAAAAAGTCCAATAGGACTTTGTTGTCGGAAATTTGAGAGCAGGAGATAAACTTTGTCCGTCGGACAATCCGACTGAAAAAGTCCGATGGAGCCTACACACGGTCGGAATTTCCGACAGCATTGTCCGATAGGACAGAATCCATCGGAAAATCCAACCGTGTGTATGGGGCTTTAGGCCTTATAGGCTGAAACGCGTCAACTGACCTCATCTGCGTTTCTTCACTGTGGCTATTCAATAAAATGAAGAAATTTTAAGAGCAACAACCGGAGTGCAGATAATCTTTTCTACACCTGACCAGTTGCCCCGGGAAGACCGGCCTCTAGGCAATACAGCAACAGGCATGGCAACTATAGATTTGGCTCTGATTGGTTGTTACAGGGCAAGGCAGACAGTTCCAGGGTCAGACGTGTGGATGAAGTTGAGCTTGGCTTGCTGGTATGACAGTTCAGTGGCAGAGGGTTCCTGTCCACACTGGGTCCCGTCCGTCAGTCCTGACCATCTCCCCTTACCTTGATGTCCTCTATATCCGCCGTCTGCATCTTCTCTCTGAAGTGTTTGTCTGTTTCTAGAATTTCCACCACCTCGCGGAAGTATTTGTCATAATAGAGTCCCGTGTCCTGGAAGAGAGAGAGAGAGAGAGAGAGAGATTGAGAGAGAGAGAGAGAGAGAGAGAGAGAGAGAGAGAGCGCGAGAGAGAGAGAGAGAGAGAGAGAGACGAGAGAGAGACGGAGAGAGAGAGAGAGAGAGAGAAAACATTACTCATTAACCGCTACGCATCAATAATCACC
>CM053034.1:189474040-189501540 GCA_028564925.1 Lithobates sylvaticus
TACAGGTGGGGGGGGGGGGGAGAGTGTGTCCCGCCACACTGTACAGGTGGGGGGGGGGGGGGAGTGTGTCCCGCCACACTGTACAGGTGGGGGGGGGGGGGAGAGTGTGTCCCGCCACACTGTACAGGTGGGGGGGGGGGGGAGAGTGTGTCCCGCCACACTGTACAGGTGGGGGGGGGGGGAGTGTGTCCCGCCACACTGTACAGGTGGGGGGGGGGGGGGGAGTGTGTCCCGCCACACTGTACAGGTGGGGGGGGGGGGGGAGTGTGTCCCGGCACACTGTACAGGTGGGGGGGGGGGGGGGGAGTGTGTCCCGGCACACTGTACAGGTGGGGGGGGGGGGAAGAGTGTGTCCCGGCACACCGTACAGGTAGGAGGGGGGGGTGGGGGGAGTGTGTCCCGGCACACCGTACAGGTAGGAGGGGGGGGTGGGGAGAGTGTCCCAGCAGTAGGAGGGGGGGGGTGGGGAGGAGAGTGTCCCGGCACACCGTACAGGTAGGAGGGGGGGGTGGGGAGAGTGTCCCGGCACACCGTACAGGTAGGAGGGGGGGTGGGGGGAGTGTCCCAGCAGTAGGAGGGGGGGGTGGGGGGAGAGTGTCCCGGCACACCGTACAGGTAGGAGGGGGGGGTGGGGAGAGTGTCCCGGGACACCGTACAGGTAGGAGGGGGGGGGGGAGGGGGGGGGGGAGAGTGTCCCGGCACACCGTACAGGTAGGAGGGGGGGGGTGGGGAGAGTGTCCCGGCACACCGTACAGGTAGGAGGGGGGGGGGGGGGAGAGTGTCCCGGCACACCGTACAGGTAGGAGGGGGGGGGGGGGGGGGGGAGAGTGTCCCAGCAGTAGGAGGGGGGGGTGGGGGGAGAGTGTCCCGGCACACTGTACAGGTAGGAGGGGGGGGGGGAGAGTGTCCCGGCACACCGTACAGGTAGGAGGGGGGGGGGGTGGGGAGAGTGTCCCGGCACACCGTACAGGTAGGAGGGGGGGGGGGGGAGAGTGTGTGTAGGGACAGCAGAGGGGAGAATGAAGCCCAATAGTGGCCTGTGGGGGGCGGCAGAGACGAGCATAGAGGGAAATATAATATGTGGATTACAGCAGGTCCCAAAACAATCCCTATTTGTATCGCCCGACACCGGGGGACATAAAGTTTGGGGTGCCGGGCCACACCACAAACCACGGACTTATTTTTTCTTAATTGTAAAAAAAAAAAAAAATATGAAAAGTTACACCCAAGCACATGAAATCGCCCCTCACTCGCCCCCCCCCCAAAAAATAAATTTGAGGCCTCCCCCTCACCCACAGATGTAAATGCCCGCAGGGGGGGGGGGGGGGGGGGGCACCTGAAAACGTCTATTGCGATACACACAGGCTCTGATTCAGAGCTGGATTGTCCCGCCTAGACCTTCACTTACCGGATATTCAGCCTTCTGTCCTTCCTCAGGGGGCTCCACCTTCACTTTGGTCTTATCGGTGTCTATAGGTACCGCCTGCGCCCTCACCAGGATATACGCCAACAGCAACCCGCCGAGTCCCGCCCATCGCCATCGTATCTGAGGAGAGAACCGGCACACGTTCAGGAAGACATTTATAACTCTGTGTGGGGGGGGGGGGGGGAATAATACCATTTATGACTGGGGGGGGGAGGGGGGTGCGACAACTACTACATGAATAAAAGTAAAATAAATACAAATAACCAGAAATAAATACATTCAATAAATTAATAATAGGCAATAATTAACCCCCCAACCCTTAAAAAAATAAAGTAAAATCAATAAAAAGTTCATAAAAGTTCCAAAACTGTTCTGTGCAACAAGAAAACTCAACACATCCAGAAATAAAGAGCTGAAAGTCCTAATGTGCGTCTTCGCAGTGTATCCTCCGCCCACAAATAATGACCAATCATACACAGCGCACAGTTTGCGGTGTGTGATGTCATAGTATACACCCCGCCTTCCTAATCCAAAAGAAACGTTCAAAAATATTTCCCTCCATCTCCCACGGGGTTAATCTTTCATCTCCCATCTGAGACCATATATGGAGAAAATAAAAAAGGCGCCAAATAATATCAAATCATTTTGTTTTATTGCTAAAAAGACAGTACAGCGCACTTCCATTGTGAGGCGTCTCCCCGACACCGAGGAGAACACGCATATCACTCGCAAAACACCATCAGCTCCAGCCACTAAACCAGGCCGCATGGGATGACATCAGCCCACAAAAGCTCTTTACCTACGCGTTTCAACGTGGCCAAAGATCACATTGAAACGCGTAGGGAGCAGCATTTCCTTTAAAAAGCCATCTTAAAACTACATGTCGATCTATCACCTCCCTGACCAGATGGACAAATCATAGCGCACCACAGCGGCCCAAAAGAAGCTTTGTGTTCTTTTAAGCAATGCATGTTGCAATTTCAGCCAATTCGCAGCGTGACAATTGCGCCAAAATCACTCTGATTGGGGTGTCAATAAGTAGTAATGGCATCGCTAATGTGTCCCGTGTTGTGCAGCGATTTGGAATCGTGGTGGTTCCACATGCGATCCGGCGTGAATGGAGGAGACTAAATGTTAGATGACACGCAGAACGGAAACATTTGTTTCGTATAGATTCATTATGTTACCAATTCAGTTCTGTTAGAAAGTAAAACAATAAGACCCTTATCTGAGCATGCAGCCCAGCAGATCAGAGAAGAGGGGTGTTCTGAGGTGAGGGGCCCCCTGCCCCGAAGCACCCCCCCCCCTGGCCTGGTATGGTTCAGGAGGGGGGTGGGGTGTGCCAATTGCCGGCATTATTTATATTTACATTCATCTGTCAGTGGGATGCAATCTGTCCCCCACTGTGTCCAACAGCCAATCAGATCACTGTACCGGCCCCCTGCCAGTAACAGGTGCTTGCTGTGGCCAATCACAGCAGATCACATGACAGTTGTAGCAATTGATGGGGTCGGTTACGTTATGTCATCCACTGTGTACTGTTGTGATGAGCTATGATTGGCCCTGTATCTACCATGTGATCACTATGACCAATCACAGCCCATGTGTACCATGCCATTAGCTGTGGCCAATCACAATAGTAAAAACACAGAATGAGTTTTCAGTCAGAAAAAACGGTTTCTTTTAAAAATGATAAAATGCAAAGATATAAGCAATTATAAAAAAAAAAAAAACGTTACAAAATTATAATTTTTTTTACCATCCTGATCACCCCCACCAGTCATGTGGTGACACTGGGCTGCACTGGTGACCTCTATACAGGGACAGTCCTTCCCGACAAACCTGTCCTGGGACCTCTGACCTCGTCCTACCAGGTGCTTGCAGAACCGGCTGATATTACCCCCCGGGGGGGTCCCTCTTCTCCTTCTCCCCCCAGGAACGTGACTTGACTATTCACAATCATTCTCACAGAACGATACACCTACCCCCCTCCCCCTCCCCTCCTTTTCTCTATCCGAGTGCAATTTCCACCCCTCCACTATATGGTTAAGTGTCCATTCACACATATATGACAAGTCATTCCCATGATTTCCAATGATAACCAATCATATCTGTGCGACTTAAAGTTGCAGCGGCTTCAAAGTAGTTCCTGCAGTACTTTGGTCCGACATTCCAACGTGAGAGCCACTGACTCCAAATGTGAACCCTCCAACGTCGCAGGAAAGTCGCGTTAAACACGTGACAGGGGCCCGTTATCTTCATCAGGGGGCCCGTCATCTTCATCAGGGGCCCGTTATCTTCATCAGGGGGCCCGTTATCTTCATCAGGGGCCCCGTTATCTTCAAAGTCACATCAAAATTGTATTTCAAAGTCAATCTACAAGTGTGAAGGGAGCCGACCGTTATCCATCCCCCATTGTTCCCATGTATATCTGGTCTCCTATAGTTGGGGGAAAGCCCCGCCTCTGGAGGTTCATGAGTGGTTCTTCTATGGACTAGAACTGATTGATCGCTGTCTTATCACCATCGTCTCCCCCATACCGACAGTTCCGCCTCATCGTCATCGTCTCCCCCATACCCACAGTTCCGTCTCATCGCCATCGTCTCCTCCATACCCACAGTTCCGCCTCATCATCACCGTCTCCCCCATATTCACAGTTCTGTCTCATCGCCATCGTCTCCCCCATATCCACAGTTCCGTCTCATCGCCATCGTCTCCTCCATACCAACAGTTCCGTCTCATCGCCATCGTCTCCTCCATACCCACAGTTCCGCCTCATCATCACCGTCTCCCCCATATTCACAGTTCTGTCTCATCGCCATCGTCTCCCCCATATCCACAGTTCCGTCTCATCGCCATCGTCTCCTCCATACCAACAGTTCTGTCTCATCGCCATCGTCTCCCCCATACCGACAGTTCTGTCTCATCGCCATCGTCTCCTCCATACCTACAGTTCCGCCTCATCGTCTCCCCCATATCCACAGTTCCGTCTCATCGCCATCGTCTCCTCCATACCGACAGTTCTGTCTCATCGCCATCGTCTCCTCCATACCGACAGTTCTGTCTCATCGCCATCGTCTCCTCCATACCGACAGTTCTGTCTCATCGCCATCGTCTCTTCCATACCGACAGTTCCGTCTCATCGCCATCGTCTCCCCCATACCTACAGTTCTGCCTCATCGTCATAGTCTCCCCCATACCCACAGTTCTGTCTCATCGCCATCGTCTCCCCCATACCTACAGTTCCGCCTCATCGTCTCCCCCATATCCACAGTTCTGTCTCATCGCCATCGTCTCCCCCATACCCGAAGTTCCGTCTCATCGCCATCGTCTCCTCCATACCGACAGTTCCGTCTCATCGCCATCGTCTCCCCTATACCTACAGTTCTGCCTCATCGTCATAGTCTCCCCCATACCCACAGTTCCGTCTCATCGCCATTGTCTCCCCCATACCCGAAGTTCCGTCTCATCGCCATCGTCTCCTCCATACCGACAGTTCTGTCTCATCGCCATCGTCTCCCCCATACCCGAAGTTCTGTCTCATCGCCATCGTCTCCCCCATACCCGAAGTTCTGTCTCATCGCCATCGTCTCCCCCATACCCACAGTTCCGTCTCATCGCCATTGTCTCCCCCATACCCACAGTTCTGTCTCATCACCTGCTCCTCCTCATTGGATGATTTTGTGTTTCTCAATAAAACTCTTATTTTATTCTATATGATGATGAATGGAGCGGGAAAAGCTGTGATGATTGGCCGGCTATGAGTGGTGCAGATAAATAATGTGTATATTTATGGTTGTTGGCAACGGGCTCAGTGTACACAGTGTGGGAATGCAGAGAGGAGTGTGCGATGAGCGGGGGGGAGAAGAGAGGAGTGTGTGATGAGCGGGGGGAGAAGAGAGGAGTGTGTGATGAGCGGGGGGAGAAGAGAGGGGTGTGCGATGAGCGGAGGGGGGAAGAGAGGGGTGTGCGATGAGCGGAGGGGGGAAGAGAGGGGTGTGCGATGAGCGGAGGGGGGAAGAGAGGGGTGTGCGATGAGCGGAGGGGGGAAGAGAGGGGTGTGCGATGAGCGGAGGGGGGAAGAGAGGGGTGTGCGATGAGCGGAGGGGGGAAGAGAGGGGTGTGCGACGAGCGGAGGGGGGAAGAGAGGGGTGTGCGATGAGCGGAGGGGGGAAGAGAGGGGTGTGCGATGAGCGGAGGGGGGAAGAGAGGAGTGTGCGATGAGCGGAGGGGGGAAGAGAGGAGTGTGCGATGAGCGGAGGGGGGAAGAGAGGAGTGTGCGATGAGCGGAGGGGGGAAGAGAGGGGTGTGCGATGAGCGGAGGGGGGAAGAGAGAGGAGTGTGCGATGAGCGGAGGGGGGAAGAGAGGAGTGTGCGATGAGCGGGGGGAGAAGAGAGGAGTGTGCGATGATGAGCGGGAGGGCGTGGGGGAGAGAGGTGTGCGATGAGCGGGGGGAGGAAGAGAGGATGTGCGATGAGCGGAGGGGGGGGGGGAGGAGGAGTGTGAGCGAGGAGGGGGGTGAGAGAGAGGAGTGTGCGATGAGAGGAGGCGAAGAAGTAGAGGAGTGTGCGATGAGCGGAGAGGGGGGGGAGGGGAGGGGACTTAAGAGGAGTGTGCGATGAGAGGAGAGAGAGAAGTGGAGGGGAGGAGAGAGAGGCGTGAGAGAGAGAGAGAGGGAAGAAGGAGAAGCGATGAGCGGAGGGGGGGGAGGGGAGAGGAAGAAGAGCGAGTGCGATGAGCGGGGGGAAGGAGAAAGAGAGGAGGAAGAGGAGTGTGCGTAAGCAGGAGAGAGAGGAATGAGGAGAGAAAGCTGAGAGAGAAAGGAGGAAGAGAAGAAGAGAGAAAAGTAAAGAGGAGGGGGGGGAGGGAGAGAGGAGAAAGAGAGAGATGTGCGAAGAGGAGAGAAGAGAGAAGCGAAGAGAGGAGGGGGGGGAGAGGGAGAGGAGAGGGAGATGAGCGGAGGGGGGGGAGGGGAGAGGAGTGTGCGATGAGCGGGGGGGGAGAGGAGTGTGCGATGAGCGGGGGGAGAAGAGAGGAGTGTGCGATGAGCGGAGGGGGGGGGAGGGGAGAGGAGTGTGCGATGAGCGGAGGGGGGGGAGGGGAGAGGAGTGTGCGATGAGCGGGGGGAGAAGAGAGGAGTGTGCGATGAGCGGAGGGAGAAGAGAGGAGTGTGCGATGAGCGGAGGGGGGGGAGGGGAGAGGAGTGTGCGATGAGCGGGGGGGGGGGGGGAGGAGTGTGCGATGAGCGGGGGGGGGGGAGGAGTGTGCGATGAGCGGGGGGGAGGGGAGAGGAGTGTGTGATGAGTGGAGGGGGGGAGGGGAGAGGAGTGTGTGATGATTGGCAGCTGATTGATCAGTATTGATCCTCATTGCCCCCCTCCCCCCCCCCCCCGGGAGTCGGATTGATGTTGGGATGGGATTGGTGGTGACTTGTTTCCGGATTATCCCGGATCTCGGATCGGATCGGAAGGTTCTGGAATATTTGCCTCCTGAGGACAGAGCGTTGTGTGTCCCGGGAGAACCGGTCTGACGACTGATTATTCCCCGAGGGAGAGAACATCCCCTCCCCCCACCTATTATCTGTCCTGATAATTAATCCTCATCTCTACATTATAAAATGATTATAGAAGCAGTGCAGGTACAGCAGAGCTCAGATTAGGAGAGGGAAAGCAGAACAAAGGAGCCGATCAGCTGTACTACAGTGTCCATGTCCTAACAAGCACGCTGATAGGAGGAGAGAGCAAAGTGAAAGATGAGCGCATCATTACACTACTTCTCTTTTCACTGTCCAATCACAAGACAAGACCTCCGTGCAGAGCTCTCCTCCCCCACCAACCAGGACTGTGCTGTGTGATTCTCAGGACTGGATGGACAAAAATACTTTGTTGTAATTCTGTATATAGGAGGTGTGCCCGGAAAAAGTATTCATACCCCTTAAACTTTTCTGCATTTTGTTACAACCAAAAACATAATGTATTTATTGGGATTTTATGTGATGGACCAACACAAAGTGTCACATAATTGTGAAGTGGAAGGAAAATGATACAAATAAATATGTGAAAAGTGTGGGGGGAGGGGGCATTAGAGTGTAAGCTCCTGTTTACAGAGACTGATGTGACTGTGGGGGAGGGGAGATTAGAGTGTAAGCTCCTCTGTACAGAGACTGATGTGACTGTGGGGGAGGGGACATTAGAGTGTAAGCTCCTCTGTACAGAGACTGATGTGACTGTGGGGGGAGGGGACGGGGGGGGGACATTAGAGTGTAAGCTCCTCTGTACAGAGACTGATGTGACTGTGGGGGAGGGGACATTAGAGTGTAAGCTCCTCTGGTACAGAGACTGATGTGACTGTGGGGGAGGGGGCATTAGAGTGTAAGCTCCTCTGTACAGAGACTGATGTGACTGTGGGGGAGGGGCATTAGAGTGTAAGCTCCTCTGTACAGAGACTGATGTGACTGTGGGGGAGGGACATTAGAGTGTAAGCTCCTCTGTACAGAGACTGATGTGACTGTGGGGGAGGGGACATTAGAGTGTAAGCTCCTCTGTACAGAGACTGATCTGACTGTGGGGGGAGGGGACATTAGAGTGTGTAAGCTCCTCTGTTACAGAGACTGATGCGACTGTGGGGGAGGGGGCATTAGAGTGTAAGCTCCTCTGTACAGAGACTGATGTGACTGTGGGGGGAGGGGACATTAGAGTGTAAGCTCCTCTGTACAGAGACTGATGTGACTGTAGGGGGAGGGGACATTAGAGTGTAAGCTCCTCTGTACAGAGACTGATGTGACTGTGGGGCGAGGGGACATTAGAGTGTAAGCTCCTCTGTACAGAGACTGATGTGACTGTGGGGGAGGGGACATTAGAGTGTAAGCTCCTCTGTACAGAGACTGATGTGACTGTGGGGGAGGGGACATTAGAGTGTAAGCTCCTCTGTACAGAGACTGATGTGACTGTGGGGGAGGGGACATTAGAGTGTAAGCTCCTCTGTACAGAGACTGATGTGACTGTGGGGGAGGGGGACATTAGAGTGTAAGCTCCTCTGTACAGAGACTGATGTGACTGTGGGGGAGAGGACATTAGAGTGTAAGCTCCTCTGTACAGAGAATGATGTGACTGTGGGGGGAGGGGACATTAGAGTGTGAGCTCCTCTGGGTCTTTACATGGAGGATCGGGATGATAAGCGGAGTGCTCGCTCCCCGCGGGGCTCATCAGTGACACATCAGGAGGTCACAGAACTCTCGGTGTTGCCAGGAGAAGATATTATTTGTATCCGGCGTCACGAGTCAGTGCCGAGTACACAAGAGGACAAACACCGAGATCACATGACACCAACCCACCAATACTGACTACTGAGTGTCAGCTCCTGGGGTCAGATACACATAAAAAGAATAGAATACATAACAGGTACCGAGAATTACACCCGACACACAGGACAAGAGAAGTATTACTGAGCAGAGTCCATACATACAGCATATCTGACAAAAGTAAGTACACCCCCCAGTGACATTCATGTGACAACACTGAAGAAATGACACTTGTCTACAATGTAAAGTAGTGAGTGTACAGCTTGTATAACACACAGCCATTAATGTCTAAACGCTGGCAACAAAAGTCAGGACACCCCTAAGTGAAAATGTCCAAATAGGGCCCAAAGTGTCAATATTTTGTGTGGCCGCCATTATTTTCCAGCACTGCCTTAAACCCTCTTGGGCATGGAGGTCACCAGAGCTTCACAGGTTGTCACTGGAGTCCTCTTCCCCTCCTCCATGATGACATCACAGAGCTGGTGGATGATGGAGACCTTGCGCTCCTCCCCCTTCCGTTTGAGGATGTCCCACAGATGATCAATAGGGTTTAGGTCTGGAGACATGCTTGGCCAGTCCACCACCTTTACCCTCAGCTTCTTTAGCAAGGCAGTGGTGGTGTTGGAGGTGTGTTTGTGGTGGTTATCATGTTGGAATACTGCCCTGCGGCCCAGTCTCTGAAGGGAGGGGATCATGCTCTGCTTCTGTATGTCACAGTACATGTTGGCATTCATGGTGCCCTCAATGATCTGTAGCCCCCCAGTGCCGGCAGCACTCATGCAGCCCCAGACCATGACACTCCCACCACCATGACACCCCCCCCACCATGACACTCCCCCCACCATGACACTCCCCACCACCACGACACTCCCACCACCATGACACTCCCCCCACCACGACACTCCCCACCACCACGACACTCCCCACACCATGACACCCCCCCACCATGACACTCCCCCCACCATGACACTCCCCACCACCACGACACTCCCCACCACCACGACACTCCCCACCACCATGACACCCCCCCCACCATGACACTCCCACCACCACGACACTCCCCACCACCACGACACTCCCACCACCACGACACTCCCCACCACCACGACACTCCCCACCACCACGACACTCCCCACCACCACGACACTCCCCACCACCACGACACTCCCACCACCACGACACTCCCACCACCACGACACTCCCACCACCACGACACTCCCACCACCATACCTGACTGTAGACAAGACACACTTGTCTTTGTCCTCCTCCCCTGGTTGCCCCCACACACGCCTGACACCAAATACCTTTATCTTGGTCTCATCAGACCACAGGACGTGGTTCCAGTAATCCATGTCCTTAGTCTGCTTGTCTTCAGCAAACTGTTTGTGGACTTTCTTGTGCATCATCTTTAGAAGAGGCTTCCTTCTGGGACGACAGCCATGCAGACCAATTTGATGCATGTGTGCGGCGTATGGTCTGAGCACTGACAGGCTGACCCCCCACCCCTACAACCTCTGCAGCAATGCTGGCAGCACTCATACGTCTATTTCCCAAAGACAACCTCTGGATTTGACGCTGAGCACGTGACCTCAACTTCTTTGGTGGACCATGGCGAGGCCTGTTCTGAGGGGAACCTGTCCTGTTATACCGCTGGATGGTCTTGGCCACCGCGCTGCAGATCAGTTTCAGGGTCTTGGCAATCTTCTTATAGCCTCGGCCATCTTTATGTAGAGCAACAATTCTTATCTTCAGATCCTCAGAGAGTTCTTTTGCCATGAGGTGCCATGTTGTACTTCCAGTGACCAGTATGAGAGAGTGAGAGCGATAACACCAAATATAACACACCTGCTCCCCATTCACACCTGAGACCTTGTAACACTAACGAGTCACATGACACCGGGGGAGGGAAAATGGCTAATTGGGCCCAATTTGGAGATTTTCACTTAGGGGTGTCCTGACTTTTGTTGCCAGCGGTTTAGACATTAATGGCTGTGTGTTATACAAGCTGTACACTCACTACTTCACATTGTAGACAAGTGTCATTTCTTCAGTCTTGTCACATGAATGTCACTGAGGGGTGTACTTACTTTTGTAAGATAGTGTATATATACAGAGACATACAAGGAGGAGTATATATATATATATATATATATATAATACATGTAGTGAGGTAGGAGGAGTATATATATATATATAATGACAGGTGTTGGACTCTCACCCTCCGGAGAGAAGACATGGCAGATCCGGTCGGTCTCCGGTCACACACGGTGCGATGTAGTGAAGGGGCGGAGTGTCCGGGATGAGGTCGGTTCTCCGGTGTAGAGCGCCGGTCACACACGGTCCGATGTTCTCGGAGGATGAAGTGGTACTCTCCGGTGTGATGGAGAGGGAGGAGCCTGGCGGTGACGTTGCGGGTATAGCCCCTCCCCCGGTCTCCTCCACCTGTAGACACCTCACTGCTCTCTTAGTGGCCCCCCCTACACATTCGCCCCGCCTCTTCCACCGGCTACAGTGTGACATCACTTCCTATTCTCCTCCCCCCCAACACTCCGCCCTTCACCGGAGGATAACGCGAACTGTACGTAGTGGAGGGCGGAGCTGTGTGTAGTTGAGGGAGGAGCTGTGTGTAGAGGAGGGAGGGGCTGGGTGTAGAGGAGGGAGGAGCTGTGTGTAGGGGAGGGTGGAGCTGTGTGTAAAGGAGGGAGGAGCTGTGTGTAGTGGAGGGTGGAGCTGTGTGTAGTGGAGGGTGGAGCTGTGTGTAGTGGAGGGAGGAGCTGTGTGTCGAGGAGGGTGGAGCTGTGTGTAGAGGAGGGAGGAGCTGTGTGTAGTGGAGGGTGGAGCTGTGTGTCGAGGAGGGTGGAGCTGTGTGTAGAGGAGGGAGGAGCTGTGTGTAGTGGAGGGTGGAGCTGTGTGTAGTGGAGGGTGGAGCTGTGTGTAAAGGAGGGAGGAGCTGTGTGTAGTGGAGGGTGGAGCTGTGTGTAGAGGAGGGTGGGGCTGTGTGTAGAGGAGGGTGGGGCTGTGTGTAGTGGAGGGAGGAGCTGTGTGTAGTGGAGGGAGGAGCTGTGTGTCGAGGAGGGAGGAGCTGTGTGTAGAGGAGGGAGGAGCTGTGTGTAGTGGAGGGTGGAGCTGTGTGTAGTGGAGGGTGGAGCTGTGTGTAAAGGAGGGAGGAGCTGTGTGTAGTGGAGGGTGGAGCTGTGTGTAAAGGAGGGAGGAGCTGTGTGTAGTGGAGGGTGGAGCTGTGTGTAGTGGAGGGTGGAGCTGTGTGTAGAGGAGGGTGGAGCTGTGTGTAAAGGAGGGAGGAGCTGTGTGTAGTGGAGGGTGGAGCTGTGTGTAGTGGTGGGTGGAGCTGTGTGTAAAGGAGGGAGGAGCTGTGTGTAGTGGAGGGAGGAGCTGTGTGTAGAGGAGGCTGAAGCTGTGTGTAGAGGAGGGTGGAGCTGTGTGTAGAGGAGGGTGGAGCTGTGTGTAAAGGAGGGTGGAGCTGGGCGTAGAGGAGGGTGGAGCTGTGTGTAGAGGAGGAAGGAGCTGTGTGTAGTGGAGGGTGGAGCTGTGTGTAGAGGAGGGAGGAGCTGTGTGTAGTGGAGGGTGGAGCTGTGTGTAGTGGAGGGTGGAGCTGTGTGTAAAGGAGGGAGGAGCTGTGTGTAGTGGAGGGTGGAGCTGTGTGTAAAGGAGGGAGGAGCTGTGTGTAGTGGAGGGTGGAGCTGTGTGTAGTGGAGGGTGGAGCTGTGTGTAGAGGAGGGTGGAGCTGTGTGTAAAGGAGGGAGGAGCTGTGTGTAGTGGAGGGAGGAGCTGTGTGTAGAGGAGGCTGAAGCTGTGTGTAGAGGAGGGTGGAGCTGTATGTAGTGGAGGGTGGAGCTGTGTGTAGAGGAGGGTGGAGCTGTGTGTAAAGGAGGGTGGAACTGGGCGTAGAGGAGGGTGGAGCTGTGTGTAGAGGAGGGAGGAGCTGTGTGTAGAGGAGGGTGGAGCTGTGTGTAGAGGAGGGTGGAGCTGTGTGTAGAGGAGGGAGGAGCTGTGTGTAGAGGAGGGTGGAGCTGTGCGTAGAGGAGGGTGGAGCTGTGTGTAGTGGAGGGAGGAGCTGTGTGTAGAAGAGGGATGAGCTGTGTGTAGAGGAGGGTGGAGCAGTGTGTAGTGGAGGGTGGAGCTGTGTGTAGAGGAGGGCGGAGCTGTGTGTAGAGGAGGGCGGAGCTGTGTGTAGTGGAGGGAGGAGCTGTGCGTAGAGGAGGGTGGGGCTGTGCGTAGAGGAGGGAGGAGCTGTGCGTAGTGGAGGGTGGAGCTGTGTGTAGTGGAGGGTGGAGCTGTGTGTAGAGGAGGGAGGAGCTGTGTGTAGTGGATGGTGAAGCTGTGTGTAGAAGAGGGGGAGCTGTGTGTAGAGGAGGGCGAAGCTGTGTGTAGAGGAGGGCGGAGCTGTGTGTAGAGGAGGGCGAAGCTGTGTGTAGAGGAGGGCGGAGCTGTGTGTAGAGGAGGGCGGAGCTGTGTGTAGAGGAGGGCGGAGCTGTGTGTAGTGGAGGGAGGGGCTGTGTGTAGAGGAGGGTGGAGCTGTGTGTAGTGGAGGGAAGAGCTGTGTGTAGAAGAGGGAGGAGCTGTGTGTAAAGGAGGGAGGAGCTGTGTGTAGAGGAGGGTAAAGCTGGGTGTGGAGGAGGGAAGAGCTGTGTGTAGAAGAGGGAGGAGCTGTGTGTAAAGGAGGGAGGAGCTGTGTGTAGAGGAGGGTAAAGCTGGGTGTGGAGGAGGGAGGAGCTGTGTGTAGAGGAGGGTGGAGCTGTGTGTAGAGGAGGGTGGAGCTGTGTGTAGTGGAGGGTGGAGCTGTGTGTAAAGGAGGGTGGAGCTGTGTGTAGAGGAGGGTGGAGCTGTCTGTAGAGGAGGGTGGAGCTAGGTGTAGTGGAGGGAGGAGCTGTGTGTAGTGGAGGGTGGAGCCGTGTGTAGAGGAGGGTGGAGCCGTGTGTAGAGGAGGGTGGAGCTGTGTGTAGAAGAGGGTGGAGCTGTGTGTAGAGGAGGGTGGAGCAGGGTGTAAAGGAGGGTGGAGCTGTGTATAGAGGAGGGTGGAGCAGGGTGTAAAGGAGGGTGGAGCTGTGTATAGAGGAGGGTGGAGCTGTGTATAGAGGAGGGAGGAGCTGGGTGTAGAGGAGGGTGGAGCTTTGTGTAGATGGGGGTGGAGCTGTGTGTAGTGGAGGGTGGAGCTGTGTGTAGAGGAGGGTGGAGCTGTGTGTAGTGGAGGGTGGAGCTGTGTGTAGAGGAGGGTGGAGCTGTGTGTAGTTGAGGGAGGAGCTGTGTGTAGAGGAAGGAGGGGCTGTGTGTAGAGGAGGGTGGAGCTGTGTGTAGAGGAGGGAGGAGCTGTGTGTAGTGGAGGGTGGAGCTGTGTGTAGAGGAGGGTGAAGCTGTGTGTAGAGGAGGGAGGAGCTGTGTGTAGAGGAGGGAGGAGCTGTGTGTAGTGGAGGGTGGAGATGTGTGTAGTGGGGGGAGGAGCTGTGTGTAAAGGAGGGAGGAGCTGGGTGTAGAGGAGGGCGGAGCTGTGTGTAAACGAGGGCGGAGCTGTTTGTAAAGGAGGGTGCAGCTGGGTGTAGAGGAGGGAAGAGCCGTGTGTAAAGGAGGGAGGAGCTGTGTGTAGTGGAGGGTGGAGCTGTGTGTAGAGGAGGGTGGAGCTGTGTGTAGTGGAGGGTGGAGCGGTGTGTAGAGGAGGGTGGAGCTGTGTGTAAAGGAGGGTGGAGCTGGGCGTAGAGGAGGGCGGAGCTGTGTGTAGAGGAGGGTGGAGATGTGTGTAGTGGGGGAGGAGCCGTGTGTACAGGAGGGTGGGGCTGTGTGTAAAGGAGGGTGGAGCTGTGTGTAGAGGAGGGTGGAGCTGTGTGTAGAATAGGGAGGAGCTGTGTGTAAAGGAGGGTGGAGCTGTGTGTAGAGGAGGGAGGAGCTGTGTCTAGAGGAGGGCGGAGCTGTGTGTAGAGGAGGGAGGAGCTGTGTGTAAAGGAGTGTGGAGCTCTGTGTAGAGGAGGTAGGAGCTGTGTGTAAAGGAAGGAGGAGCTGGGTGTAGAGGAGGGCGGAGCTGTGTGTAAACGAGGGCGGAGCTGTTTGTAAAGGAGGGCGCAGCTGGGTGTAGAGGAGGGTGGAGCTGTGTGTAAAGGAGGGAGGAGCTGTGTGTAGTGGTGGGTGGAGCTGTGTGTAGTGGAGGGTGGAGCTGTGTGTAGTGGAGGGAGGAGCTGTGTGTAGAGGAGGGAGAAGCTGTGTGTAGTGGAGGGTGGAGCTGAGTGTAGTGGAGGGAGGAGCTGTGTGTAGAGGAGGGTGGAGCTGTGTGTAGAGGAGGGAGAAGCTGTGTGTAGTGGAGGGTGGAGCTGTGTGTAGAGGAGGGTGGAGCTGTGTGTAGTGGAGGGTGGAGCGGTGTGTAGAGGAGGGTGGAGCTGTGTGTAAAAGGAGGGTGGAGCTGGGCATAGAGGAGGGCGGAGCTGTGTGTAGTGGAGAGAGGAGCTGTGTGTAGTGGGGGGAGGAGCTGTGTGTAAAGGAGGGTGGGGCTGTGTGTAGAGGAGGGTGGAGCTGTGTGTAGAGGAGGGAGGGGCTGTGTGTAGAGGAGGGTGGAGCTGTGTGTAGAATAGGGAGGAGCTGTGTGTAAAGGAGGGTGGAGCTGGGTGTAGAGGAGGGCGGAGCTGTGTGTAAAGGAGGGTGGAGCTGTGTGTAGAGGAGGGAGGAGCTGTGTGTAGAGGAGGGTGGAGCTGTGCGTAGAGGAGGGTGGAGCTGTGTGTAGTGGAGGGAGGAGCTGTGTGTAGAAGAGGGAGGAGCTGTGTGTAGAAGAGGGATGAGCTGTGTGTAGAGGAGGGTGGAGCTTTGTGTAGTGGAGGGTGGAGCTGTGTGTAGAGGAGGGCGGAGCTGTGCGTAGAGGAGGGCGGAGCTGTGTGTAGAGGAGGGCGGAGCTGTGTGTAGAGGAGGGCGGAGCTGTGTGTAGTGGAGGGAGGAGCTGTGTGTAGAGGAGGGTGGTGCTGTGCGTAGAGGAGGGTGAAGCTGTGTGTAGAGGAGGGCGAAGCTGTGTGTAAAGGAGGGTGGAGCTGGGTGTAGATGAGGGAGGAGCTGTGTCTAGAGGAGGGCGGAGCTGTGTGTAGTGGAGGGTGGAGCTGTGTGTAGTGGAGGGTGGAGCTGTGTGTAGTGGAGGGAGGTGCTGTGTGTAGAGGAGGGAGGAGCTGTGTGTAGTGGAGGGTGGAGCTGTGTGTAGTGGAGGGTGGAGCTGTGTGTAAAGGAGGGAGGAGCTGTGTGTAGTGGAGGGTGGAGCTGTGTGTAAAGGAGGGAGGAGCTGTGTGTAGTGGAGGGTGGAGCTGTGTGTAGTGGAGGGTGGAGCTGTGTGTAGTGGAGGGAGGAGCTGTGTGTAGAGGAGGCTGAAGCTGTGTGTAGAGGAGGGCGGAGCTGTATGTAGTGGAGGGTGGAGCTGTGTGTAGAGGAGGGTGGTGCTGTGTGTAAAGGAGGGTGGAGCTGGGCGTAGAGGAGGGTGGAGCTGTGTGTAGAGGAGGGAGGAGCTGTGTGTAGAGGAGGGTGGAGCTGTGTGTAGAGGAGGGGGGAGCTGTGTGTAGAGGAGGGTGGAGCTGTGCGTAGAGGAGGGTGGAGCTGTGCGTAGAGGAGGGAGGAGCTGTGTGTAGTGGAGGGTGGAGCTGTGTGTAGTGGTGGGTGGAGCTGTGTGTATAGGAGGGTGGAGCTGTGTGTAAAGGAGGGAGGAGCTGTGTGTAGTGGAGGGTGGAGCTGTGTGTAGTGGAGGGTGGAGCTGTGTGTAGTGGAGGGAGGAGCTGTGTGTAGAGGAGGCTGAAGCTGTGTGTAGAGGAGGGAGGAGCTGTGTGTAGAGGAGGGTGGAGCTGTGTGTAGTGGAGGGTGGAGCTGTATGTAGTGGAGGGTGGAGCTGTGTGTATATAGGAGGGTGGAGCTGTGTGTAAAGGAGGGTGGAGCTGGGCGTAGAGGAGGGTGGAGCTGTGTGTAGAGGAGGGAGGAGCTGTGTGTAGAGGAGGGTGGAGCTGTGTGTAGAGGAGGGAGGAGCTGTGTGTAGAGGAGGGTGGAGCTGTGAGTAGAGGAGGGTGGAGCTGTGCGTAGAGGAGGGTGGAGCTGTGCGTAGAGGAGGGTGGAGCTGTGTGTAGTGGAGGGAGGAGCTGTGTGTAGATGAGGGATGAGCTGTGTGTAGAGGAGGGTGGAGCTGTGTGTAGTGGAGGGTGGAGCTGTGTGTAGTGGAGGGAGTAGCTGTGTGTAGTGGAGGGAGGAGCTGTGTGTAGAGGAGGGTGGGGCTGTGCGTAGAGGAGGGAGGAGCTGTGCGTAGTGGAGGGTGGAGCTGTGTGTAGTGGAGGGTGGAGCTGTGTGTAGAGGAGGGAGGAGCTGTGTGTAGTGGATGGTGGAGCTGTGTGTAGAGGAGGGTGGAGCTGTGTGTAGAAGAGGGGGAGCTGTGTGTTGTGGAGGGAGGGCTGTGTGTAGAGGAGGGCGGAGCTGTGTGTAGAGGAGGGTGGAGCTGTGTGTAGTGGAGGGAGGGGCTGTGTGTAGAGGAGGGTGGAGCTGTGTGTAGTGGAGGGAAGAGCTGTGTGTAGAAGAGGGAGGAGCTGTGTGTAAAGGAGGGAGGAGCTGTGTGTAGAGGAGGGTAAAGCTGGGTGTGGAGGAGGGAGGAGCTGTGTGTATAGGAGGGTGGAGCTGTGTGTAGAGGAGGGTGGGGCTGTGCGTAGAGGAGGGAGGAGCTGTGCGTAGTGGAGGGTGGAGCTGTGTGTTGTGGAGGGTGGAGCTGTGTGTAGTGGAGGGTGGAGCTGTGTGTAGAGGAGGGAGGAGCTGTGTGTAGTGGATGGTGGAGCTGTGTGTAGAGGAGGGTGGAGCTGTGTGTAGAAGAGGGGGAGCTGTGTGTTGTGGAGGGAGGGGCTGTGTGTAGAGGAGGGCGGAGCGGTGTGTAGAGGAGGGTGGAGCTGTGTGTAGTGGAGGGAGGGGCTGTGTGTAGAGGAGGGTGGAGCTGTGTGTAGTGGAGGGTTGAGCTGTGTGTAGAGGAGGGAGGAGCTGTGTGTAGTGGATGGTGGAGCTGTGTGTAGAGGAGGGTGGAGCTGTGTGTAGAAGAGGGGGAGCTGTGTGTTGTGGAGGGAGGGGCTGTGTGTAGAGGAGGGCGGAGCTGTGTGTAGAGGAGGGTGGAGCTGTGTGTAGTGGAGGGAGGGGCTGTGTGTAGAGGAGGGTGGAGCTGTGTGTAGTGGAGGGAAGAGCTGTGTGTAGAAGAGGGAGGAGCTGTGTGTAAAGGAGGGAGGAGCTGTGTGTAGAGGAGG
Source organism: Lithobates sylvaticus (assembly GCA_028564925.1). Lineage (NCBI taxonomy): Eukaryota > Metazoa > Chordata > Amphibia > Anura > Ranidae > Lithobates > Lithobates sylvaticus. The sequence continues at coordinate 189,492,001 of CM053034.1, forward strand.
GTAAAGCTGGGTGTGGAGGAGGGAGGAGCTGTGTGTAGAGGAGGGTGGAGCTGTGTGTAGAGGAGGGTGGGGCTGTGCGTAGAGGAGGGAGGAGCTGTGCGTAGTGGAGGGTGGAGCTGTGTGTAGTGGAGGGTGGAGCTGTGTGTAGAGGAGGGAGGAGCTGTGTGTAGAGGAGGGTGGAGCTGTGCGTAGAGGAGGGTGGAGCTGTGCGTAGAGGAGGGTGGAGCTGTGCGTAGAGGAGGGTGGAGCTGTGTGTAGTGGAGGGAGGAGCTGTGTGTAGAAGAGGGATGAGCTGTGTGTAGAGGAGGGTGGAGCTGTGTGTAGTGGAGGGTGGAGCTGTGTGTAGTGGAGGGAGGAGCTGTGTGTAGTGGAGGGAGGAGCTGTGTGTAGAGGAGGGTGGGGCTGTGCGTAGAGGAGGGAGGAGCTGTGCGTAGTGGAGGGTGGAGCTGTGTGTAGTGGAGGGTGGAGCTGTGTGTAGAGGAGGGAGGAGCTGTGTGTAGTGGATGGTGGAGCTGTGTGTAGAGGAGGGTGGAGCTGTGTGTAGAAGAGGGGGAGCTGTGTGTTGTGGAGGGAGGGCTGTGTGTAGAGGAGGGATGAGCTGTGTGTAGAGGAGGGTGGAGCTGTGTGTAGTGGAGGGAGGGCTGTGTGTAGAGGAGGGTGGAGCTGTGTGTAGTGGAGGGAAGAGCTGTGTGTAGAAGAGGGAGGAGCTGTGTGTAAAGGAGGGAGGAGCTGTGTGTAGAGGAGGGTAAAGCTGGGTGTGGAGGAGGGAGGAGCTGTGTGTAGAGGAGGGTGGAGCTGTGTGTAGAGGAGGGTGGGGCTGTGCGTAGAGGAGGGAGGAGCTGTGCGTAGTGGAGGGTGGAGCTGTGTGTAGTGGAGGGTGGAGCTGTGTGTAGTGGAGGGTGGAGCTGTGTGTAGAGGAGGGAGGAGCTGTGTGTAGTGGATGGTGGAGCTGTGTGTAGAGGAGGGTGGAGCTGTGTGTAGAAGAGGGGGAGCTGTGTGTTGTGGAGGGAGGGGCTGTGTGTAGAGGAGGGCGGAGCTGTGTGTAGAGGAGGGTGGAGCTGTGTGTAGTGGAGGGAGGGGCTGTGTGTAGAGGAGGGTGGAGCTGTGTGTAGTGGAGGGAAGAGCTGTGTGTAGAAGAGGGTGGAGCTGTGTGTAGTGGAGGGTGGAGCCGTGTGTAGAGGAGGGTGGAGCTGTGTGTAGAAGAGGGTGGAGCTGTGTGTAGAGAACGGTGGAGCTGTGTGTAGTGGAGGGTGGAGCTGTGTGTAGAGGAGGGTGGAGCAGGGTGTAAAGGAGGGTGGAGCTGTGTATAGAGGAGGGTGGAGCTGTGTATAGAGGAGGGAGGAGCTGGGTGTAGAGGAGGGTGGAGCTTTGTGTAGAGGAGGGTGGAGCAGGGTGTAAAGGAGGGTGGAGCTGTGTATAGAGGAGGGTGGAGCTGTGTATAGAGGAGGGAGGAGCTGGGTGTAGAGGAGGGTGGAGCTTTGTGTAGATGGGGGTTGAGCTGTGTGTAGTGGAGGGTGGAGCTGTGTGTAGAGGAGGGAGGAGCTGTGTGTAGAGGAGGGTGGGGCTGTGCGTAGAGGAGGGAGGAGCTGTGCGTAGTGGAGGGTGGAGCTGTGTGTAGTGGAGGGTGGAGCTGTGTGTAGTGGAGGGTGGAGCTGTGTGTAGAAGAGGGAGGAGCTGTGTGTAGTGGATGGTGGAGCTGTGTGTAGAGGAGGGTGGAGCTGTGTGTAGAAGAGGGGGAGCTGTGTGTTGTGGAGGGAGGGGCTGTGTGTAGAGGAGGGCGGAGCTGTGTGTAGAGGAGGGTGGAGCTGTGTGTAGTGGAGGGAGGGGCTGTGTGTAGAGGAGGGTGGAGCTGTGTGTAGTGGAGGGAAGAGCTGTGTGTAGAAGAGGGAGGAGCTGTGTGTAAAGGAGGGAGGAGCTGTGTGTAGAGGAGGGTAAAGCTGGGTGTGGAGGAGGGAGGAGCTGTGTGTAGAGGAGGGTGGAGCTGTGTGTAGAGGAGGGTGGAGCTGTGTGTAAAGGAGGGTGGAGCTGTGTGTAGTGGAGGGTGGAGCTGTGTGTAAAGGAGGGTGGAGCTGTGTGTAGAGGAGGGTGGAGCTGTCTGTAGAGGAGGGTGGAGCTGTGTGTAGAGGAGGGTGGAGCTGTGTGTAGTGGAGGGTGGAGCCGTGTGTAGAGGAGGGTGGAGCTGTGTGTAGAAGAGGGTGGAGCTGTGTGTAGAGAACGGTGGAGCTGTGTGTAGTGGAGGGTGGAGCTGTGTGTAGAGGAGGGTGGAGCAGGGTGTAAAGGAGGGTGGAGCTGTGTATAGAGGAGGGTGGAGCTGTGTATAGAGGAGGGAGGAGCTGGGTGTAGAGGAGGGTGGAGCTTTGTGTAGAGGAGGGTGGAGCAGGGTGTAAAGGAGGGTGGAGCTGTGTATAGAGGAGGGTGGAGCTGGGTGTAGAGGAGGGTGGAGCTTTGTGTAGATGGGGGTGGAGCTGTGTGTAGTGGAGGGTGGAGCTGGGTGTAGAGGAGGGAGGAGCTGGGTGTAGAGGAGGGTGGAGCTGTGTGTAGAGGAGGGAGGAGCTGTGTATAGTGGAGTGTGGAGCTGGGTGTAAAGGAGGTGGAGCTGGGTGTAGTGGAGGGAGGAGCTGTGTGTAGAGGAGGGAGGATCTGAGTGTTGAGCAGGGAGGAGCTGGGTGTAGAGGAGGGTGGAGCTGGGTGTGGAATATGAGCTTGGTATAGAGGAGGGAGGAGCTATGTGTAGAGCTAGTTGTAGAGGAGGGAGGAGCTATGTGTGGAGCTGGGTGTAGATGGGGGAGGAGCTATGTGTAGAGCTGGGTGTAGAGGAGGGAGGGCCTATGTGTAGAGCTAGTTGTAGAGGAGGGAGGAGCTATGTGTAGAGCTGGGTGTAGAGGAGGGAGGAGCTATGTGTAGAGCTGGGTGTAGAGGAGGGATGAGCTATGTGTAGAGCTGGGTGTATAGGGGGAGGAGCTATGTGTAGAGCTGGGTGTAGAGGGGGAGGAGCTAAGTGTAGACCTGGGTGTAGAGGGGGAGGAGCTATGTGTAGAGCTGGGTGTAGAGGAGGCAGGAGCTATGTGTAGAGCTGGTTGCAGAGGAGGGAGGAGCTATGTGTAGAGCTGGGTGTATAGGGGGAGGAGCTATGTGTAGAGCTGGGTGTAGAGGGGGAGGAGCTATGTGTAGACCTGGGTGTAGAGGAGGGAGGAGCTATGTGTAGAGCTGGGTGTAGTCACAGTCACCTGTATTGTAAATCAGTGTCCCCCTCCTCCGTATCCTAGCAACCAGTCACCTGTATTGTGGCTCAGTGTCCCCCTTCTCTGTATCCTAGCAACCAGTCACTTGTATTGTGGCTCAGTGTCCCCCTCCTCTGTATCCTAGTAACCAGTCACCTGTATTGTGGCTCAGTGTCCCCCCTCCTCTGTATCCTAGCAACCAGTCACCTGTATTGTGGATCAGTGTCCCCCTCCTCTGTATCCTAGCAACCAGTCACCTGTTATGTGGCTCAGTGTCCCCCCCTCCTCTGTATCCTAGCAACCAGTCACCTGTATTGTGGCTCAGTGTCCCCCTCCTCTGTATCCTAGCAACCAGTCACCTGTATTGTAAATCAGTGTCCCCCTCCTCGGTATCCTAGCAACCAGTCACCTGTATTGTGAATCAGTGTCCCCTCCACTGTATCCTAGCAACCAGTCACCTGTATTGTGGCTCAGTGTCCCCCCTTCTCTGTATCCTAGCAACCAGTCACCTGTATTGTGGCTCAGTGCCCCCCCTTCTCTGTATCCTAGCAACCAGTCACCTGTATTGTGGCTCAGTGTCCCCCTCCTCTGTATCCTAGCAACCAGTCACCTGTATTGTGGCTCAGTGTCCCCCCTTCTCTGTATCCTATCAACCAGTCACCTGTATTGTGGCTCAGTGTCCCCCTCCTCTGTATCCTAGCAACCAGTCACCTGTATTGGGGCTCAGTGTCCCCCTCCACTGTATCCTAGCAACCAGTCACTTGTATTGTGGCTCAGTATCCCCCTCCTCTGTATCCTAGCAACCAGTCACCTATATTGTGAATCAGTGCCCCCTCCTCTGTATACTAGCAACCAGTCACCTGTATTGTGGCTCAGTGTCCCCCCTTCTCTGTATCCTAGCAACCAGTCACCTGTATTGTGGCTCAGTGTCCCCCTCCTCTGTATCCTAGCAACCAGTCACCTGTATTGTGGCTCAGTGTCCCCCCTCCTCTGTATCCTAGCAACCAGTCACCTGTATTGTGGCTCAGTGTCCCCCTCCTCTGTATCCTAGCAACCAGTCACCTGTATTGTGGCTCAGTATCCCCCTCCTCTGTATCCTAGCAACCAGTCACCTATATTGTGAATCAGTGTCCCCCTCCTCTGTATCCTAGCAACCAGTCACCTGTATTGTAAATCAGTGTCCCCCTCCTCTGTATCCTAGCAACCAGTCACCTATATTGTGAATCAGTGTCCCCCTCCTCGGTATCCTAGCAACCAGTCACCTGTATTGTGAATCAGTGTCCCCCTCCACTGTATCCTAGCAACCAGTCACCTATATTGTGAATCAGTGTCCCCCTCCTCTGTATCCTAGCAACCAGTCACCTGTATTGTAAATCAGTGTCCCCTCCACTGTATCCTAGCAACCAGTCACCTGTATTGTGGCTCAGTGTCCCCCCTTCTCTGTATCCTAGCAACCAGTCACCTGTATTGTGGCTCAGTGCCCCCCCTTCTCTGTATCCTAGCAACCAGTCACCTGTATTGTGGCTCAGTGTCCCCCTCCTCTGTATCCTAGCAACCAGTCACCTGTATTGTGGCTCAGTGTCCCCCCTTCTCTGTATCCTAGCAACCAGTCACCTGTATTGTGGCTCAGTGTCCCCCTCCTCTGTATCCTAGCAACCAGTCACCTGTATTGGGGCTCAGTGTCCCCCCTCCACTGTATCCTAGCAACCAGTCACGTGTATTGTGGCTCAGTATCCCCCTCCTCTGTATCCTAGCAACCAGTCACCTATATTGTGAATCAGTGCCCCCTCCTCTGTATACTAGCAACCAGTCACCTGTATTGTAAATCAGTGTCCCCCTTCCTCTGTATCCTAGCAACCAGTCACCTGTATTGTGGCTCAGTGTCCCCCTCCTCTGTATCCTAGCAACCAGTCACCTGTATTGTGGCTCAGTGTCCCCCTCCTCTGTATCCTAGCAACCAGTCACCTGTATTGTGGCTCAGTGTCCCCCTCCTCTGTATCCTAGCAACCAGTCACCTGTATTGTAAATCAGTGTCCCCGCTCCTCTGTTTCCTAGCAACCAGTCACCTGTATTGTAAATCAGTGTCCCCCTCCTCGGTATCCTAGCAACCAGACACCTGTATTGTGAATCAGTGTCCCCCCTCCACTGTATCCTAGCAACCAGTCACCTGTATTCTGGCTCAGTGTCCCCCCTTGTCTGTATCCTAGCAACCTGTCACCTGTATTGTGGCTCAGTGTCCCCCTGCTCTGTATCCTAGCAACCAGTCACCTGTATTGTGGCTCAGTGTCCCCCTTCTCTGTATCCTAGCAACCAGTCACCTGTATTGTGGCTCAGTGTCCCCCCTTCTCTGTATCCTAGCAACCAGTCACCTGTATTGTGGCTCAGTGTCCCCCTCCTCTGTATCCTAGCAACCAGTCACCTGTATTGTGGCTCAGTGTCCCCCCTTCTCTGTATCCTAGCAACCAGTCACCTTTATTGTGGCTCAGTTTCCCCCTTTCTCTGTATCCTAGCAACCAGTCACCTGTATTGTGGCTCAGTGTCCCCCATTCTCTGTATCCTAGCAACCAGTCACCTGTATTGTGGCTCAGTGTCCCTCCTTCTCTGTATCCTAGCAACCAGTCACCTGTATTGTGGCTCAGTGTCCCCCCCTCCTCTGTATCCTAGCAACCAGTCACCTGTATTGTGGCTCAGTGTCCCCCCTTCTTTGTATCCTAGCAACCAGTCACCTGTTTTGTGGCTCAGTGTCCCCCCTCCTCTGTATCCTAGCAACCAGTCACCTGTATTGTGGCTCAGTGTCCCCCTCCTCTGTATCCTAGCAACCAGTCACCTGTATTGTGGCTCAGTGTCCCCCCTCCTCTGTATCCTAGCAACCAGTCACCTGTATTGTGGCTCAGTGTCCCCCTCCTCTGTATCCTAGCAACCAGTCACCTGTATTGTGGCTCAGTGTCCCCCCTTCTCTGTATCCTAGCAACCAGTCACCTGTATTGTGGCTCAGTGTCCCCCTCCTCTGTATCCTAGCAACCAGTCACCTGTATTGTGGATCAGTGTCCCCCTCCTCTGTATCCTAGCAACCAGTCACCTGTATTGTGGCTCAGTGTCCCCCCTTCTCTGTATCCTAGCAACCAGTCACCTGTATTGTGGCTCAGTGTCCCCCTCCTCTGTATCCTAGCAACCAGTCACCTGTATTGTGGCTCAGTGTCCCCCTTCTCTGTATCCTAGCAACCAGTCACCTGTATTGTGGCTCAGTGTCCCCCCTTCTCTGTATCCTAGCAACCAGTCACCTGTATTGTGGCTCAGTGTCCCCCTTCTCTGTATCCTAGCAACCAGTCACCTGTATTGTGGCTCAGTGTCCCCCTCCTCTGTATCCTAGCAACCAGTCACCTGTATTGTGGCTCAGTGTCCCTCCTTCTCTGTATCCTAGCAACCAGTCACCTGTATTGTGGCTCAGTGTCCCCCCCTCCTCTGTATCCTAGCAACCAGTCACCTGTATTGTGGCTCAGTGTCCCCCCTTCTCTGTATCCTAGCAACCAGTCACCTGTATTGTGGCTCAGTGTCCCCCTCCTCTGTATCCTAGCAACCAGTCACCTGTATTGGGGGCTCAGTGTCCCCCTCCTCTGTATCCTAGCAACCAGTCACCTGTATTGTGGCTCAGTGTCCCCCTCCTCTGTATCCTAGCAACCAGTCACCTGTATTGTGGCTCAGTGTCCCCCTCCTCTGTATCCTAGCAACCAGTCACCTGTATTGTGGCTCAGTGTCCCCCTCCTCTGTATCCTAGCAACCAGTCACCTGTATTGTGGCTCAGTGTCCCCCTTCTCTGTATCCTAGCAACCAGTCACCTGTATTGTGGCTCAGTGTCCCCCTCCTCTGTATCCTAGCAACCAGTCACCTGTATTGTGGATCAGTGTCCCCCCTTCTCTGTATCCTAGCAACCAGTCACCTGTATTGTGGCTCAGTGTCCCCCTCTTCTGTATCCTAGCAACCAGTCACCTGTATTGTGGCTCAGTGTCCCCGGTGTTCTGAGGGGCCCAGTGCTTCCTGATGTGAGGGTTGTTTTCTGGTCTGATCAGGGCCTGTGGTGTCCAGTGGTGACCCCGGTGTCCCCCTAGTATCATTGTGGGTGTGGGGCCTCGATGTGTGACCCGCACTAGGCCATGACACCTTTTGTTTATTTCTGCACCTCTCCTCATAGGCCGAGCCTGGGGCAATTCTCGTTACCAGACCTCAGGGCCCATCCATTGTAGGGGATACACACCGGAATCTGTTCATTGTTTATGGGTATCTCTCGGCACCTCCACTGATAGTACAGGGACCACTTGTCCCGGATTTCCCAGGACGGTCCCGGATTTTGCAGGTCTGTCCCGGGTCTGGGGCAGTACAGTGTCCCGGAATGACACGGACACAGCCACCCTGCACAGTGCATTCTGCGCCCTGATTGGGCAAAGCTTTGGGTAGAGCCTTTCCTGGGCAGAATCATGTACCTGTACGTGTTCCTGCACATCCGGGTCTGGGGCGCAGGCGCACCTTCGGCATCCCGCTCAATGGCGGTCTTCTGTCAGTGCAAAGCAAGAAACACGGATTTCTGCCTTTTCACAGAACCAGCACCTCCCCCACAGTGAGTAAACATTTAACCATTTGATTGCCCCTAACCCATTCCCAGCCAGTGTCATTAGTACAGTGACAGTGCATATTTCTAGCACTGATCATTGTATTAGTGTCACCAGTTTCCAAAAAGTGTCAGTTAGTGTCCACATTGTTCGCCACAATGTCGCAGTCCCGCTATAAGTCGCCACCTTTACTAGAATAATTAAGAAAACAAGATTCCATAAATCTATCTTGTAGTTTGTAGACGTGATAACTTTTGCACAAACCAATCAATATTCTTTTATCAGGATTTTTTTGCGGTGATATGCACTGCTTTTGCGTGCGGTCACATGCACTGTTTCTGCGTGCGGTCACATGCACTTTTTATGTGTTCGGTCACATGCACTGTTTCTGCATGCAGTCACATGTAATTTTTCTACGTGCGGTCACATGCACTGTTTCTGCGTGCGGTCACATGCACTGTTTCTGCGTGCGGTCACATGCACTGTTTCTGCGTGCGGTCACATGCACTGTTTCTGCGTGTGGTCACATGCGCTGTTTCTGCGTGCGGTCACATGCGCTTTTTCTGCGTGTGGTCACATGCACTGTTTGTGCGTGCGGTCACATGCACTGTTTCTGTGTGCGGTCACATGCACTGTTTCTGTGTGCGGTCACATGCACTGTTTTTGCATGCGGTCACATGCGCTTTTTCTGTTTTTTGTTTCAAAATACAGAAACAGAAGAGAAGTGTGTATGGATGGACCCCGGATGATCACTATTGATCACTATTGATCGGTGTAGATCGGTGTTGATCAGTGCAGGGTGTCAGTATTGATCGGTGTAGATCGGTGTTGATCAGTGCAGGGTGTCAGTATTGATCGGTGTAGATCGGTGTTGATCAGTGCAGGGTGTCAGTATTGATCACTATTAATTGGTGTGTAGAAGATCATTGTTGAGTACTGGTGGGTGTAATGCTCTCTATTCTCCAGTGGTGGCAGTATAGCAAAAGCTGGGAGAGGAACAACACGCAGAGCGCATGTGCCGGATCAGCTGACTCTAGAACGCGCACGCTCTCTACCGCTAAGTGCCGGGAGCGCGCGACGCTGTATGATCTGAGCAGAGGCACCGGAGAGCCCCGGGAGAGACGTACGTCACCTGATCCGGGGGGGAGGGGTGTTATGATGGGGACACTATTGTGGTGTTTATATTGGGGGGGGGGGGTGTTATGATGGGGGCACTATTGTGGTGTTTATATTGGGGGGGGGGTGTTATGATGGGGACACTATTGTGGTGTTTATATTGGGGGGGGGGGGTGGTGTTATGATGGGGACACTATTGTGGTGTTTATATTGGGGGGGGGGTGTTATGATGGGGACACTATTGTGGTGTTTATATTGGGGGGGGGTGTTATGATGGGGGACACTATTGTGGTGTTTATATTGGGGGGGGGTGTGTTATGATGGGGGACACTATTGTGGTGTTTATATTGGGGGGGGGGGCAGTGTTATGATGGGGACACTATTGTGGTGTTTATATTGGGGGGGGGGGTGTTATGATGGGGACACTATTGTGGTGTTTATATTGGGGGGGGGGTGCAGTGTTATGATGGGGACACTATTGTGGTGTTTATATTGGGGGGGGGTGTTATGATGGGGACACTATTGTGGTGTTTATATTGGGGGGGGGGGTGTTATGATGGGGACACTATTGTGGTGTTTATATTGGGGGGGGGGTGCAG
>CM053034.1:189506540-189507658 GCA_028564925.1 Lithobates sylvaticus
ACTATTGTGGTGTTTATATTGGGGGGGGGGTGTTATGATGGGGACACTATTGTGGTGTTATATGGGGGGGGGGGATTGGGTTATGGATGGGGGACACTATAGTGGTGTTTATTTTGGGCGGGGGGGGGTTGTTATGATGGGGGACACTATGTGGTGGTTTTTTGGTATTGGGGGGGGGGGGGGGGGGGGGAGGGGGGCGTTTTTATTTGTGTTTAGATTTTTTTGGGGGGGGTGGGGGGGTTTATGAATGGGGGACATATTGTGGTGTTTATATGGGGGGGGTGCAGTGTTATGATGTGGGTGTTTATATTGGGGGGGGGGGGTGTTCAACGGGAGGGGAACACTGGGGGGGTTTTTATATTGGGGGGGGGCGTGGGGGTTATGGGGGACCACTTTTGTTTATTGGGGCGGGTTGGGTTTGGGTTTTTTGATCGGGGACACTTTGGGGGGGGGGGGGGGGGTGTTATTGTTGGGGGACACTGTATTGTGGGGTGTTTATATTGGGGGGGGGGGGGGTTGTTTGGGGAACCCTATTGTGGTGTTTATATTGGGGGGGGGGGTTTTATGTTGGGGACCACTATTGTGGTGTTTTATATTGGGGGGGGGGGGGCTGCAGTGTTATGATGGGGGACACTATTGTGGTGTGTATATTGGGGGGGGGGGGGGGGTGGTATTATGATGGGGACACTATTGTGGTGTTTATATTGGTGGGGGGGGGGGGGGGGGGGTGGGGGGGGGGGGGGGGGGGGGGGGGGGGGGGGGGGGGGGGGGGGGGGGGGGGGGGGGGGGGGGGGGGGGGGGGGGGGGGGGGGGGGGGGGGGGGGGGGGGGGGGGGGGGGGGGGGGGGGGGGGGGGGGGGGGGGGGGGGGGGGGGGGGGGGGGGGGGGGGGGGGGGGGGGGGGGGGGGGGGGGGGGGGGGGGGGGGGGGGGGGGGGGGGGGGGGGGGGGGGGGGGGGGGGGGGGGGGGGGGGGGGGGGGGGGGGTGGTGGGGGGGGGGGTGGGGGGGGGGGGGGGGGGGGGGGGGGGGGGGGGGGGGGGGGGGGGGGGGGGGGGGGGGGGGGGGGGGGGGGGGGGGGGGGGGGGGGGGTGGGGGGGGTGTTTTTTTTTTTTGGGGGGGG
>CM053034.1:189508116-189615616 GCA_028564925.1 Lithobates sylvaticus
TGCCCCCTCCTCAGTCATTCTCCCCATGCAGGGTGTTCATGCCCCCTCCTCAGTCATTCTCCCCATGCAGGGTGTTCATGACCCCTCCTCAGTCATTCTCCCCATGCAGGGTGTTCATGACCCCTCCTCAGTCATTCTCCCCATGCAGGGTGTTCATGACCCCTCCTCAGTCATTCTCCCCATGCAGGGTGTGCATGCCCCCTCCTCCGTCATTCTCCCCATGCAGGGTGTTCATGCCCCCTCCTCAGTCATTCTCCCCATGCAGGGTGTTCATGCCCCCTCCTCAGTCATTCTCCCCATGCAGGGTGTTCATGACCCCTCCTCCGTCATTCTCCCCATGCAGGGTGTGCATGCCCCCTCCTCCGTCATTCTCCCCATGCAGGGTGTGCATGCCCCCTCCTCCGTCATTCTCCCCATGCAGGGTGTTCATGCCCCCTCCTCCGTCATCCTCCCCATGCAGGGTGTTCATGCCCCCTCCTCAGTCTCCCATGCAGGGTGTTCATGCCCCCTCCTCAGTCATTCTCCCCATGCAAGGTGTTCATGCCCCCTCCTCAGTCTCCCATGCAGGGTGTTGATGCCCCCTCCTCAGTCTCCCATGCAGGGTGTATGCCCCTGTCCCGGTCGGTGGTGGTGTACAGTCGGTAGGGAGGTGTTCATGCCCCCTCCTCAGTCTCCCATGCAGGGTGTTGATGCCCCCTCCTCAGTCTCCCATGCAGGGTGTTCATGTCCCGGTCGGTGGTGGTGTACAGTCGGTAGGGAGGTGTCATGGTGGAATTTTAGAATTGCAGAGACAGCAGTCTGACATTAATCTTTAACATGCGGAGTGCGGAGATCTGACACCTCGCCAACCACTCGATAATCATTTCCCCGGCCAACAATCCACATAACAATTAACTCTTCATGGGGCCGTCTTGTTCCTAAAATAGGAAATGTGCAGATCCTTTCCTGGCTGTGCCAAGCAGCGGCTTTGTATCTGGAATGTTCCTGGGAAGCGTCTGTCGGGTTGTATTGTGTGTGGGGGGCGAGGGGGGGGCTCTTCTGCCAGGAAGACAAGGCTTGTTCTGTGTGCAGGGAGGAAATGGTCCCCCTGCCCCGCTCTGCCCCGGGCACAGGTTCACATGGTAACAATTAGAGCGTGGCTTCTGTCTCTGGCACCCCTCACTGTGTGCCCCCCACATCTACCCTCAGCCTGCCTGGTAATGCCCCCCCCCCCCCCTGCTGTCACCATTGTTCTTTGTATCGTTTGGAGGCTGAGAGCAGGAAGTGAGTGTAAGCAGGTTGGGGGAGAATGCAGAATTTTCTTCTATGTATCTGCTGGGGGTGGGGATTGGTGTGCGCCTCTGTGTAACGCCGATATCCTTCCCCCGACTTCCTCTCCTGCACCGGACTCTTTATCAGTTGGATCCCCCGGCTGAAGGAGGTGATTATGGTGAGGCAGAGCGTCTTCCTGTCATCGGCTTCGGGGATGAAACTGCCTGGACTATAGAGACCAATCGCATTGTCAGGTGAAAGCCCAACTCCAGACAGATCGTCACTTCATTCAGTAGGAGGGATAGAACCCCTGGGAGGTATTTATTGCACTCTGTTCACCCATTGGATAGATTCTCCTTCTTTCCTGTCAGGACAGGAAGTGATGCGTAATCTCCCCAGTGGGGACACACAGCTGGGAAAGCCTTGTTATTGTGATGGGGGGGGGGGGGAGAGGCTCTGGATCTGACGTTGCTGGGAAGGCTTGTGATATACGCCTATGGACTACTACTCCGGTCATGTACTGGTGGACCATGGGTGAACACTGGAGGTATAGGACGTATCAGTGCACCAGTGTAATGGACCCATTGTGGTAAAACCTTTTTTTTGGGTTGATAGTCAATCATAGTTGGCTGTCAGCGTGGGGGGGGGGGGGGGGGGCTGGTTGTGTGGGGCCGTTGGCTGTCAGCGGGGGGAGGGGTGTGTGGTCGTTGGCTGTCAGCAATGGGGGGGGGTGTGGCTGTGGCGGGGGGGGGGGGGTGTGCACCCTAGGCTATAAGCGATGGTGGTGTGGGGCCGTTGGCTGTCAGCGATGGGGGGTGTGTGGTCGTTGGCTGTCAGCGATGGGGGGTGTGCGGTCCTTGGCTGTCAGCGATGGGGGGGGGTGTCCACCCTAGTCTATAAGCGATGGTGGTGTGGGGGCGTGTGTTGGCTGTCAGAGTGGGGGGGTGGGGTGAAGCTGTTGGCTGTCAGATGTTGTTTTGGTCTGTGTGTGTGTGTTGGGTCCCTTTGTTGCGCGGTTGGTGGCAGTCTGATGAGTGTTTGTTGTTTCTTGTAATGTTGAGTGTTGTGGTGTGTGCTTTGCTGTGGTTGTTTTTTTGTTGTTGACGAGTGTTTAGTTTGTGCCTTGATGTGGTGTGGCACTGTAGTGTTTGTTGTGATGTTGTGGTTCGTTGTTGTTTATGGTGTTGTCTGTTTTATGTTGTTTTTTGTGTATGGTGTTTTTTTTGTGGGTGTTGTGGTGTTGTTGATTTGTTGTGTTTGGGGTTGCAATGTTGCAGTGGGGTTAGGTGTTTGTCCTCTAGGTTTTATTTTGTGGGGCGGGGCGGTTGGGTGAGTTGTGGTGTGCTTGTTGGTGGTTTTTCGCTGGCTTGCAGTGTTGGGGGGTGTGTGGGGGGGGGGTGTTGGAGGTTGTGGTGCGGTGTGGGCGGTTGGCTGGGGGTGAGCGTCAGCGATGGGGGGGTGTTGGGGCGGTTGGCTGTCAGCGATGGGGGGTGGGGGGGTTGGGGTGTGGCTATGGGGGGTGGGGGTGGGGCGGTTGGCTGTCAGCGATGGGGGGTGTGGGGCGGTTGGCTGTCAGCGATGGGGGGTGTGCGGTCGTTGGCTGTCAGCGATGGGGGGGGGGGGTGGGGCCGCTGGCTGTCGGCAGGGGGGGTGCAGCCTTAGCTATCAGCTATTGGTGGAGGGGGGTGTGGCCATTGGCTGTCGGCGGGGGGGTGCTAAGCCGACCCATATATGATGATTGTGAAGGGGGGGTGGTTGTATTGTGCAATCTGTGGAGTTTCAATAGCATTTTCCTGCTGGATTCTTGCTTTCATGTTATCACTCACTCTGGGACTTTTCATTGGCTAGGTGCTTTTTGTTTCTAGTATTAATACTTCAAAATTGCAAAGAGAAATATCCGGATATGGGAATTTTAGGCCTTGGAGTTGAGGAGATCCCAGGCGGACATCCAGCTACATGTGGTGTTAATTGGAGCACCTCGCTAGCAGCGCGCCGCTGTCACCTACCTCTGTTGGGTGAAGCCCTCATGCCCCTTCACCCCCCCATGCCCCTTCACCCCCGCTCCTCGGAATCTCTCCAGTCGGAGAACCTGTATTGTATTGTTTACATTTTTGTGGTGAGAGCTGCAGACGGATTTAGAAGCGGCTTTGCATTCCATCCTGTGATATGAATCGGCCCGAATGGAAAACAGCGAGACTGACAACACTCCGCCGAGAGACCGTCTACCAGAGAATGGGACGAGGATGAGAGGAGTGCAGGGCTCGGTGTACACCTCAATGGGATCACCCAACACCATCAACCTTGTTTTTGTGACAATTTTTTACCGCCCCATAAACACAGTGGTGCATCATTGGTTTGATCTCAGAAAAGTTTTTTCAGACAGGTCCTCTTCTGCATGACCAAGCCGGTATCGGCAAGGTGACCACACCTCCAGCAGATGATTCCTCGGCGTCTATGAGCCCGGTGACCCAGTAAGGGGAGGTCTCTGACCTCTATATCTCCACCTTGTGTGATATTCAGTGATGATTGTCTTTATGGATGTGACATCTTTATCTTCTTTGTTCTGGGGAATTCTCTTCACTTTTGTTTTGTAGAGACTTCCCCTCACTTCCTGTTGTGTCTGTAGGACAGGAAGTGCCAAAAATCTCTCACCAGGTGAGCTGGCAAAACAAATGGCCTGACAGTTTTTTTTATTTTATTTTTTAAAGTGGTTGTAAACCTCTGAAATGAAAAATGAACAAAGCACCTCCCTGTAAAGGGGTGTACTTGCCTCTATCCAGTGTGATTTCTGTCTGATATTTGCATTAGTCCTTTCTGACAGTTTTGCAGACACCATACAATCCCAAGAGATGCCTCCCCCAGCAAGTGATTGACAGCCTCAGCTGTGCATGTTTCCCTAAGAAACTTTGTAGAGGGGGTGTGCAATTCCCTTCACTCAGGTCTCAGATTACACTCAGCTCCCTGCTCTATTCTGTGCAGTGTGAAGTCAGATCCGCCTCCCTGAATTTCTGACATGCTGTATAAATTCTGGACATAGAAATGATGTAGAGGAGGAAGTGTTAGGCCCCTTTCACACTGGGGCGGGGAGCCGCGGTGACGGTAAAGCAGCGCTATATTTAGCGCTGCTTTACCGTAGTTTTCACCGCGGTTTTCGGCCGCTCGCGGTGCGGTTTTACCCCCCGCGAGCGGCCGAAAAAGGGTTAAACACCCCCGCAGAGCGCCGCCTTAGCGGCGCTTTGCGGCGGTATTGCCGCGGTTTTACCGCGGTCTCCCATTGTAATCAATGGGAAGGAGCGGTATAGGAGCGGTGAACACACCGTTCCTATCCCGCTTCAAAGATGCTGCTAGCAGGACTTTTTTTGTCATCCTGCTAGCGCACCGTCCAGTGTGAAAGCCCGCCGGCTTTCACACTGGAGTTAAAGGGGCAGGATTTTTTCATGCGGTGAACAGGCGCTATTTTTAGCGCTGCACCGCATGAAAACGCCCCGGTGTGAAAGGGGCCAAACAGATAATCAAGTACTACTTATGTGGGAGGATCTGTTTCATTTTTTGTTTACAAACACTTTAATCTTTTCTGATCGAACAAAATCAGAATGTAAAGTATACACTTTATGGGTGCGCAGCGCCAGGGAAATGAAGCCCCAAACTATCCCAGGACTGAGAGGATGACCCATGTGCTCACCCTCTGCCCTGCTGATAGGACCACCTGAAGGTCACTGCCAGGCCCATAGGTTGTGTCAGATCTTCATTTATTGGGTACAGGGAGACGTGGGCTGTATATTCCTTAGGATGGGCTTTTGGTCCTTTTTATTATTATTATTATTATTATTATTATTATTGGATCTGCCTGTTTGTACTGATAGGAGAGGGAGGAACGTTCGCTATTCATGGCTCATTATAGAAATACATCTCTATTGTTGTCCAGAATCTGGTGCAGCTCTGCATAGCAGCCAATCAGCTTCAGCTTGTTCCATTAAGCTTTGACAATAAAACCTGGAAGCTGATTGGTTACCATGCACAGCTGCAGGTTTAGTAAATCTCCCCCCATAATGTGCGTTCTCTTCAGTGCCCCATGGTTGCAGAGTGACCTCGTTTGATCGTTCTTGTGTTGTCAGTGTGCATGCGGCTTCCCTGGCTCTGTATGATGAAAGGATAATCCCTGCGGGGATTACGGCTCATTGCTTGTTTATTACCTGATGGAAATTACCTGCAGCGTCAGTGTGTGTGGGTGTCATTCACTCTTTCCATGGCTTCTACGCACATCCTGAGTCCCTCTATGGAGGTGCTAAGGATCGATGTGACTATGCAGAGAGCTGGGAACCGTTCACAGTGCAGCTGAGGATTCAGATTCAGTGTGATAACGATCGGTATGATAGAAGCAATCGTTTTTATCTTTTTTTTATTGGCCATTTTAGGACGTGCTCTATAAATGGTCTGTGACAAGTATTTACTTTGTTTTGATGGAGGGGCCAGACTGAGGGGTTCAGAGAGCCGTATGATGGGGGGGGGCAACAGACTTGGGGGTTAAGTATGATGGAGGGGCAGACTGAGGGGTTCGCTAGGCTGGAGGGGCAGACTGAGGGGTTCGCTAGGCTGGAGGGGCAGATTGAGGGGTCCGGCAGGCCGCGAGGGGCAGACTGCGGGGTCCGGCAGGCCGCGAGGGGCAGACTGCGGGGTCCGGCAGGCCGCGAGGGGCAGACTGCGGGGTCCGGCAGGCCGCGAGGGGCAGACTGCGGGGTCCGGCAGGCCGCGAGGGGCAGACTGCGGGGTCCGGCAGGCCGCGAGGGGCAGACTGCGGGGTCCGGCAGGCCGCGAGGGGCAGACTGCGGGGTCCGGCAGGCCGCGAGGGGCAGAGGGGCAGACTGCGGGGTCCGGCAGGCCGCGAGGGGCAGACTGCGGGGTCCGGCAGGCCGCGAGGGGCAGACTGCGGGGTCCGGCAGGCCGCGAGGGGCAGACTGCGGGGTCCGGCAGGCCGCGAGGGGCAGACTGCGGGGTCCGGCACGCCGCAAGGGGCAGACTGCGGGGCTCAGGAAGCCCCAGTAATTGCTGTTGGGAGTTTTTCTATCATTTACTAATTGTAGTTTCTTCTGTCGTTCTTGTAATTTGCATTCTCCGTGTATTAGAACTTCTTCTTACATCTCCCATTTTCTTCCCTCTCCAGGACATGAATGGGACGATCGCCTGGCAGATTTATGTGAAGATCTGACCCACCCAGTGGTCTCGCGGGCCCAGTATGGCCCAGATCTCCAGCAGTAATGGCTTCAGACAGTCTTCGGCAGCTCGGCCTCTGGGAACGAAGGATGTGGGGAAGGAGGAAGCCTTGCAGATGGAAGCAGAAGCTTTGGACAAGCTGCACAAAGAGAATAGACTGTATGCCAGCCGTGGTGCCACGTTCACCAGAGCGCATCCCACACCCTCAGCCCTGAGCAAGCAGGACCACGATCTGATGGTGTTCCCTGAAGTGGACGCCAGGAGGTGGTCGGAGAAGTCCCTGCAGAGTATAGACCTGGAGAAGGTCCCTATGGCTGAACTAGAAAAGTTTCTGTTGGATGACATGTTTGAAGCCGTCCCCAGAGCCGCAGCTCCCACCCAGCTGCAGGTGTTGAATCCGGTGGTCTCAGCACAATGCTTCACTCCATCGTTCCCGGGTGGTCAGTGGGCATCTAGATTGCAAGCTCCGGTGCCTTCTTCTTTGCCACCGACCTTTTCATTTTCAAAATGCGCGGATCCATTTCAGAACGGATTCAGTCCGAACGCGTCTGCAGGGCAGCGCAGGGAGCCGTTGTTTCTGAGTCTTCCAGCACGTCCAGCATACGTTTCCTACGCCGTACCAGCCAGCTCGCCCTTCCACCTTCGAGGAACTCTGCCCACCTATTCTGCGCCCGTCACCCCAGACATGGCCAAATTATTAGACAAAATTGCAAAAACCTCAGAATTTCAGAGGAATGGAAAGGCCAATCATGACACTCCTACAACGCAAAGCACAAGTGGCGACTCTCCCGAAGAGAAGGCCAGTAAGACTGATGACATCAGTAAATTTGATTGGCTGGACCTGGACCCTCTCAGCAAACCCAAGGTGGACAGTGTGGACCTCTGCGCCGTCTCTTTGGAGGGTGATGGTGCCTGTAGCGAGATTGTGGCTGAAGATCCTTGGGACGCTGTGTTATTGGAAGAGAAACCTCTAAAGTCCACCCAGTCCGAGAGGAAAACCAATCTGAAATCCCCTTCCGGTGCTACAGTTACTCGCAGTCATTCCTTGAACCTGAGGCCGGCACACGTTTCATTATCCAGGGGCCAATCAGCAGAGGTGAGTCCAGCTAGTGACCATTATCCAGGGGCCAATCAGCAGAGGTGAGTCCAGCTAGTGACCATTATCCAGGGGCCAATCAGCAGAGGTGAGTCCAGCTAGTGACCATTATCCAGGGGCCAATCAGCAGAGGTGAGTCCAGCTTTGTATGGCCCCTTTCACACTGGGGCGGGGAGCCGCGGTGACGGTAAAGCAGTGCTATATTTAGCGCTGCTTTACCGTCATTTTAACCGCGGTATTCGGCCTATCGCGGTGCGGTTTTACCCCCCGCGAGCGGCCGAAAAAGGGTCAAAGACCCCCCGCAGAGCGCAGCCGTAGCGGCGCTTCGCGGCGGTATTGCCGCGGTTTCACCGCTGTGTCCCATTCTAATCAATGGGTAGGAGCGGTATAGGAGCGGTGAATACACGGCTCCTATACCGCTCCAAAGATGCTGCTAGCAGGACTTTTTTGACCGTCCTGCTAGCGCACCGCTCCAGTGTGAAAGCCCTCGGCTTTCACACTGGAGTTAAAGGGGCGGATTTTTTCAGGCGGTATACAGGCGCTATTTTTAGTGCTGTACCGCCTGAAAAATGCCCCAGTGTGAAAGGGGCCTATCCCACCATGAAATCACCACATGCAGGTTCCATTGGCGGTTTTGGAATAAGTTGAAATTTGAAGCCCAACTGCATCCAAACTGCGTTCTGGTGAGGAAGGGTTGTCATGGTGACAAGGGTGTAGGGGAGTTTTCACCTCAACTGCTGTCCAATCAGGAAGTAGGGAGATCACCCCAAATTGGTCGCAGACCACAAAATGAACTTAACAGATTTCCACTTTCCCATTCTAACTGAGGAGGAAAATATTTTTTTGTTTGTTGTAACATATTTCTGTTGTATTACATATAGCAATCTATAGACTTTCCATGTAGTGACTTGTAAAGCTGGCCATAGATGAATCGGAATTTGTCTGGTTCTGTAGGGACTGCCTGAATTTCAATCCATCTGTGGCTCTCCAACTTCTCCCAAATAGGACTGCTGGTTAATTACTGTTCATTCAGCACTTGCAGTGCTAATCAGTGTTACATTGTTAATAAACATTGTTCAGATGGGAAATGGAGATACACAAAGTAACATTGTTTATAGGGTTGCACTGATACTAGTATTGGTACTTGGTGCAAATGCTCCGATGCCTGTTGTAGGGAGGGCCGTGCAGCCTCACAGGTGATTGGTGGGAGCAGTTACAAGCACAGATCTCCCTGTATAGCTTTCAATAAAGCACCTGACTGTGTGTGTTCTCCTCTTCCTTCTGCGAGGAGGAGGAGGTCCCGGGGAGCCAAGGACACCGGAGACAGTCGCGGGTGATCGGTGCATTGGTGGGAGGAGTTACAAGCACCGCTCTCCCTGTATAGCTTTCGATAAAGCACCTGACAGCCGCAGAAGGAAGAGGAGAACACACACTGTCAGGTGCTTTATTGAAAGCTATACAGGGAGAGCGGTGCTTGTAACTCCTCCCACCAATGCACCGATCACCCGCGACTGTCTCCGGTGTCCTTGGCTCCCCGGGACCTCCTCCTCTCTCTTCTCTGGTGTTCGCCTCCTCTCTTCTCTGGTGTTCGCCTCCTCTCTTCTCTGGTGTTTGCCTCCTCTCTCCTCTCTGGTGTTCGCCTCCTCTCCTCTCTGGTGTTCGCCTCCTCTCTTCTCTGGTGTTCGCCTCCGGTGTTTGGGGGACACTCACCTACATGTCTGTCAGATTAGAAGTGTCTGCACAGCTCCTGTATCCCTATAGACATGAATAAGCTGCCTGCACTCAGCACTTGGAGAACAGTAGAATGGCTTGGATAAGGTTGGGTTGGGGTGGTGCAGCAGGACTCTGTGTGGGGTGCAGGCAGAGTGCAGTGGGGTACACCAGGGTACGGTGATCAGCTGCACACACCGTCTCTCCCTGATGTGCATGTGGAGCCGCGTTTGCTGCAGCAGTGAAGTGAGATTATGTGGAAGGGGAGTCACTCGCTCGCCATTTATGTGCGGGGGGGGGGTCATAAAACTCACTGTCTGCATTTCACAACTCTCGGGGAACTTCCTCAATCTTGTACTGACATGAATGGTGTCCATAGAGGGACATCTCTGTGGATGAGAGTTCTGTAATCCGTTTCCTGTCATGTGACTCACCGAAGACGTCTGAAATCTCATCTCCGACACAAGTGCCCCGGAGCTCTGTGCAATCACTGTGTGTGTGTGTAATCCCAGAGCTCTGTGCAATCACTGTGTGTGTGTGTAATCCCAGAGCTCTGTGCAATCACTGTGTGTGTGTGTAATCCCAGAGCTCTGTGCAATCACTATATATCTATATAGATATGTGTGTGTGTGTGTGTATGTGTGTGTGTATATATATATTTATTATGTATGTGAGCTGTGGGATAAAAAAAAAAAAATATGCCCACAGTACAGTGCCTTGCAAAAGTATTCACCCCCCTTTTTACCTGTTTTGTTACATTACAGCCTTTAGTTGAATGTTTTTTTAATCTGAATTCTATGTGATGATCAGAACACAACAGTCTAAGTTGGTGAAGTAAAATTAGAAAAATATATACATAAAACTGATAATTGTCATGTGTATGAATTCATGTATTCATTGTTGGGGGGGGGGGGGGGCTGCTACATGCAGGTTTTTTATCTTCATGTATAGAATGCATGAAGATAAAAAAAAGCCTCCTGCCTTTACAACTCCTTTTTAAGGCGGTAGTAAACTGTTTTGTTTTATGTATAGGTCAGCCTAGTATAAGGCTTCCCTATAGATAGTGGAATTATCTCCTAAACGTGCCCCGTATAGGAGATATTTCACTTGTAGTGTGCCAATGTCCTCATCAGAGCATGCGCTGTGAAGGAACGCACCTCCTTGATGTTTCTTCTCTAGTTTGTGCTGTGACTGACAGCTCTCGCACGCATGCGGGGGAGTAACATCGCGCGGATCCGGCCAGTCACAGAGCCGGAGTCCACACCCCCTGGAAGGAAGAGGGGCAAAGATGGATGTGGCCTGTACAGGGGACAGCGCAGGCTTTGTTTGCAGGTGTCACATAATGGGCTAGTATGCGATGCACACTAGCCCATTATGCTTTCAATTTGCAGGCTTTGTACAGAGAAAAAGAGGAAGTAAAACCCATCAGTGTTTACTTCCCCTTTAAGGCAGTGCTGGAAAATAATGGCGGCCACACAAAATATTGACACTTTGGGCCCAATTTGGAGATTTTCTCTTAGGGGTGTACTGACTTTTGTTGCCAGCGGTTTAGACATTAATGGCTGTATGTTGAGTTATTTTGAGGGGACGGCAAATTTACACTGTTATACAAGCTGTACACTCACTACTTTACATTGTAGACAAGTGTCATTTCTTCAGTGTTGTCACATGATTGTCACTGGGGGGTGTACTTACTTTTGTCAGATACTGTATCTCTCTCTAGCCCAAAAAAGACGTTGCAGCTGTAATTGTAGAGAAAGGGGGTTCTACAAAGTATTGACTCCGGGGGGCGCCATACAAATGCCCCTCCCCCCCCATACTTTTCACATATTTATTTGTATCATTTTCCTTCCACTTCACAATTATGTGACACTTTGTGTTGGTCCATCACATAAAATCCCAAAAAATACATTTATGTTTTTGGTTGTAACAAAATGTGGGAAATTTCAAGGGGTATGAATACTTTTTTCAAGGCACTGTACTAAGTCATGTTTTGTGATGGGGATCAAATACTTATTTTACTCACTGAACTGCAACTCCACAATCTGCAGGGGAGACAATCGTTATTTTCTGTATGTGTGTGTGTGTATATATATATATATATATGATATATTCCCAGAGCTCTGTGTTATCACAGCAGAGTGCTGTGATATGGTGTCTGATCAGAGTCCAATGATGTGATGTTTAAAGCCCTGTGTGCCGTGGGTTGTAGTCGGTACGTCCTCCATGTGAAGTGGGTTGTAGTCGGTACGTCCTCCATGTGAAGTCCTGTGTGAAGTGGGTTGTAGTCGGTACGTCCTCCATGTGAAATCCTGTGTGCAGTGGGTTGTAGTCGGTACGTCCTCCATGTGAAATCCTGTGTGCAGTGGGTTGTAGTCGGTACGTCCTCCATGTGAAGTGGGTTGTAGTCGGTACGTCCTCCATGTGAAGTCCTGTGTGAAGTGGGTTGTAGTCGGTACGTCCTCCATGTGAAATCCTGTGTGCAGTGGGTTGTAGTCGGTACGTCCTCCATGTGAAATCCTGTGTGCAGTGGGTTGTAGTCGGTACGTCCTCCATGTGAAATCCTGTGTGCAGTGGGTTGTAGTCGGTACGTCCTCCATGTGAAATCCTGTGTGCAGTGGGTTGTAGTCGGTACGTCCTCCATGTGAAATCCTGTGTGCAGTGGGTTGTAGTCGGTACGTCCTCCATGTGAAATCCTGTGTGAAGTGGGTTGTAGTCGGTACGTCCTCCATGTGAAATCCTGTGTGCAGTGGGTTGTAGTCGGTACGTCCTCCATGTGAAATCCTGTGTGAAGTGGGTTGTAGTCGGTACGTCCTCCATGTGAAGTCCTGTGTGCCGGGGGTTGTAGTCGGTACGTCCTCCATGTGAAATCCTGTGTGCAGTGAGTTGTAGTCGGTACGTCCTCCATGTGAAGTCCTGTGTGCCGTGGGTTGTAGTCGGTACGTCCTCCATGTGAAGTGGGTTGTAGTCGGTACGTCCTCCATGGGAAGTGGGTTGTAGTCGGTACGTCCTCCATGGGAAGTGGGTTGTAGTCGGTACGTCCTCCATGTGAAATCCTGTGTGCAGTGGGTTGTAGTCGGTACGTCCTCCATGTGAAATCCTGTGTGCAGTGGGTTGTAGTCGGTACGTCCTCCGTGTGAAGTGGGTTGTAGTCGGTACGTCCTCCATGTGAAGTCCTGTGTGCAGTGGGTTGTAGTCGGTACGTCTTCCCATGTAAAGTCCTGTGTGCAGTGGGTTGTAGTCGGTACGTCCTCCGTGTGAAGTGGGTTGTAGTCGGTACGTCCTCCATGTGAAATCCTGTGTGCAGTGGGTTGTAGTCGGTACGTCCTCCATGTGAAATCCTGTGTGCAGTGGGTTGTAGTCGGTACGTCCTCCATGTGAAATCCTGTGTGAAGTGGGTTGTAGTCGGTACGTCCTCCATGTGAAATCCTGTGTGCAGTGGGTTGTAGTCGGTACGTCCTCCATGTGAAATCCTGTGTGAAGTGGGTTGTAGTCGGTACGTCCTCCATGTGAAGTCCTGTGTGCCGGGGGTTGTAGTCGGTACGTCCTCCATGTGAAATCCTGTGTGCAGTGAGTTGTAGTCGGTACGTCCTCCATGTGAAGTCCTGTGTGCCGTGGGTTGTAGTCGGTACGTCCTCCATGTGAAGTGGGTTGTAGTCGGTACGTCCTCCATGTGAAGTGGGTTGTAGTCGGTACGTCCTCCATGGGAAGTGGGTTGTAGTCGGTACGTCCTCCATGGGAAGTGGGTTGTAGTCGGTACGTCCTCCATGTGAAATCCTGTGTGCAGTGGGTTGTAGTCGGTACGTCCTCCATGTGATATCCTGTGTGCAGTGGGTTGTAGTCTGTACGTCCTCCATGTGAAGTCCTGTGTGCAGTGGGTTGTAGTCGGTACGTCCTCCGTGTGAAGTGGGTTGTAGTCGGTACGTCCTCCATGTGAAATCCTGTGTGCAGTGGGTTGTAGTCGGTACGTCCTCCATGTGAAGTCCTGTGTGCAGTGGGTTGTAGTCGGTACGTCCTCCCATGTAAAGTCCTGTGTGCAGTGGGTTGTAGTCGGTACGTCCTCCGTGTGAAATCCTGTGGGTTGTAGTCGGTACGTCCTCCATGGGAAGTGGGTTGTAGTCGGTACGTCCTCCATGGGAAGTGGGTTGTAGTCGGTACGTCCTCCATGTGAAATCCTGTGTGCAGTGGGTTGTAGTCGGTACGTCCTCCATGTGAAATCCTGTGTGCAGTGGGTTGTAGTCGGTACGTCCTCCATGTGAAATCCTGTGTGCAGTGGGTTGTAGTCTGTACGTCCTCCATGTGAAGTCCTGTGTGCAGTGGGTTGTAGTCGGTACGTCCTCCGTGTGAAGTGGGTTGTAGTCGGTACGTCCTCCATGTGAAATCCTGTGTGCAGTGGGTTGTAGTCGGTACGTCCTCCATGTGAAGTCCTGTGTGCAGTGGGTTGTAGTCGGTACGTCCTCCCATGTAAAGTCCTGTGTGCAGTGGGTTGTAGTCGGTACGTCCTCCGTGTGAAATCCTGTGGGTTGTAGTCGGTACGTCCTCCATGTGAAATCCTGTGGGTTGTAGTCGGTACGTCCTCCATGTGAAGTCCTGTGTGCAGTGGGTTGTAGTCGGTACGTCCTTCAAATCCCTTTTACACTGTTAAATGTATGGTATGTCTCCTCTTCCTGCAGGGTGACAATGGGGGCCAGTCACGGATCCCGGCAGGAAACGCGGTTCTTCAGGAACTAGAAGTTCAGGATGAAGAGGCTGCGGCGTTCTGTGAAGAAATTGAGAGGTGAGAGGTCAGGCGGTCCGTATTCCGCTATGTGACTGATAGAGGGGGAGGTGCCCCGGGATTGGGCTCTGATCACACAGAATAGGAAGTGATGAGATAACTGATACTTTGTATACAGTCTGTACTGAGGAGGAAACGGTAACCCGCCATTGTGTCCCAGAGACCAGACAGGAAGTGACAGGAAATCTCTACAGCCCTCCAGCTGCGGTGAAACTACAAGTCCCATGAGACATTGCAAGACCCTGACAATCACAGGCATCACTCCTAGAGGCATGATGGGATTTGTAGTTTCCCTACAGCTGGAGGGTCGAAGTTGCCTCCCCCTGCAGTACATGTTGGCATTCATGGTTCCCTCAATGATCTGTAGCCCCCCAGTGCCGGCAGCACTCATGCAGCCCCAGACCATGACCCTCCCCCCACCATGACCCTCCCCCACCATGACACTCCCACCACCATGACACTCCCCACCACCATGACACTCCCCCCACCATGACACTCCCACCACCATGCCTGACTGTAGACAAGACACACTTGTCTTTGTCCTCCTCACCTGGTTGCCCCCACACACGCCTGACACCATCTGACACCAAATACCTTTATCTTGGTCTCATCAGACCACAGGACGTGGTTCCAGTAATCCATGTCCTTAGTCTGCTTGTCTTCAGCAAACTGTTTGTGGTCTTTCTTGTGCATCATCTTTAGAAGAGGCTTCCTTCTGGGACGACAGCCATGCAGACCAATTGGATGCAGTGTGCGGCGTATGGTCTGAGCACTGACAGGCTGACCCCCCCCCCTACAACCTCTGCAGCAATGCTGGCAGCACTCATACGTCTATTTCCCAAAGACAACCTCTGGATATGACGCTGAGCACGTGACCTCAACGTCTTTGGTGGACCATGGCGAGGCCTGTTCTGAGGGGAACCTGTCCTGTTATACCGCTGTATGGTCTTGGCCACCGTGCTGCAGATCAGTTTCAGGGTCTTGGCAATCTTCTTATAGCCTCGGCCATCTTTATGTAGAGCAGCAATTCTTATCTTCAGATCCTCAGAGAGTTCTTTGCCATGAGGTGCCATGTTGTACTTCCAGTGACCAGTATGAGAGAGTGAGAGCGATAACACCAAATATAACACACCTGCTCCCCATTCACACCTGAGACCTTGTAACACTAACGAGTCACATGACACCGGGGGAGGGAAAATGGCTAATTGGGCCCAATTTGGAGATTTTCACTTAGGGGTGTACTGACTTTTGTTGCCAGCGGTTTAGACATTAATGGCTGTGTGTTGAGTTATTTTGAGGGGACGGCAAATTTACACTGTTATACAATCTGTACACTCACTACTTTACATTGTAGACAAGTGTCATTTCTTCAGTGTTGTCACATGAATGGAGAGGGGTGTACTTACTTTTGTGAGATATTGTGTATCTGTTATTTATTGTAGATTTTTGTCCATCCATCGTATACTGATTAATTTATGTCCATATTCTATATTGTTTTATATACTTATTTATTGATATAGATTTATATGATATTGTTATATAGATTTACTGTATATCACATTGTTATGATATATTGATTTATATCATCTGTTATTTATTGATATAGATGTATATGCTTTTTGTTATATTGATTTATTGTATATCACATTGTTGTTATGATATATTGATGTATATCTTTATTGTCTCCGGTGCAGGTTGAGGAGGAAATTTCCCAGCGATGATTTGGCATCCAATCCAGGCTTTGTGCTGAGCGCCGTCATGTCGCAACGCAGTCTCAGCGCAGATAGCTGCAGCGTGAAGGTTTCCATAGTGATTGAGGGCTTCCAGCAGCCCGTCACCTTTACCTGTGACAGTGAGTGTGACATCCGAGGGGGGGGGGGAAGGGTGTAACCAACAGCCAATCGGATGACTGTTCATTGATCCCCCCCCCTGATCAGATAGATGTCACCTTAGTGGACACATTTTTTTTTTTTTTTTTTCGTTTAAAGCGGAGTTCCGCTCAAAAATGGAACTTCCGCTTTGGCCGGCTTCACACTGGGGCGGTGCGGGGCGGCGACGGTAAAGCAGCGCTATATTTAGCACTGCTTTACCATCGTTTTACCTGCGGTATGCGGCCGCTAGCGGGGTGGTTTTAACCCCCGCTAGCGGCCCCGAAAAAGGGTTAAAAACCTGCCGGCGGTATCCCCGCGGTCTCCCATTGAGATCAATGGGAAGGAGCGGTATAGGAGCGGTGAACACACGGCTCCTTCACCGCTCCAAAGATGCTGCTAGCAGGACTTTTTTTACCGTCCTGCTAGCGCACAGCTCCAGTGTGAAAGCCCGCCGGCTTTCACACTGGAGACACAGCAACAGCTGTTTCGGGTCGGTTTACAGGCGCTATTTTTAGCGCAATAGCGCCTGCAAACCGCCCCAGTGTGAAAGCAGCCTTTAAGTGCAGGTGGCCCCCTGACATGTCATTTTTTTGGAGGAGGAGCGGGTACCCTGTTTTTACGGCACTCAGCCCCCACTTCCT
Source organism: Lithobates sylvaticus (assembly GCA_028564925.1). NCBI lineage: Eukaryota > Metazoa > Chordata > Amphibia > Anura > Ranidae > Lithobates > Lithobates sylvaticus. The sequence continues at coordinate 189,524,674 of CM053034.1, forward strand.
CCTCTGGGTCTACAGCACCAGAAGGCACCTAATTTTACCACAAAAAAATGGGAAAATGTATTGACTCGAGTATAAGCCTAGGGTGAGAAATGCGCAGCTACTGCAAGTGGAAAAGAGGGTCAACGATGCCCATTTGCAGCCTCACTGTGCCCATTTGCAGCCATAGGTCCCCTGAACTTCAAACTCGGTAGTTAAGGGTTCCTAGATGCCCCCCTAGCTGCAGCCAAAATTGGGGTCTCTGAACCCAAAGGGTCCCGAAAATGGCATTGCTGCAGATGGATACAGTTGACCGACTTTGGGGCCCCGTATCTCGGGGCCACTTGGTGCTAGGAACCCAAATTTGGTTTGCAAACCCAGTGGAACCAGCACTACAACATATCCAATGGTGTTCCTAGCACCAAGTGTCCCTGAGATACGGGGCCCCAAAGTCGGTTCGGAAAATGTTGAGCACTTTTCTGCAGCAGAGAATGACATTTTCTGAACCTGACTTTGGGGCCCCGTATCTCGGGGCCACTTGGTGCTAGGAACCCCAAATTTGGATATGTTGTAGTGCTTCCACTTGATTTGTAAACCAAATTTGGGGTTCCTAGCACCAAGTGGCCCTGAGATACGGGGGCCCCAAAAGTCTGTCTGGAAAATGTCATTCTCTGCTGCAGAAAGGTGCTTGACTCGAGTATAAGCCGAGGGGGGCATTTTCAGCACAAAAAACCCTCGGCTTATACTCGAGTATATACGGTACCTTGTCTATACCTGGATCTCATGGCTTTCTCTGTTTGTGATTTCTTTTTATAGTAAGCCGGAATTCACAGATATAGAAGGTGAGCCGATTATCGGACCCCGAGGATAGGAATACAAAGCCAAGTGACCCCGCTACTCGCAATCGGCAGAGTTCTGAGCAGCGGGGTCACATGATTTGGTGTTTAGCAGATATTTGGGGGCCCCATTCATAGGAAAGCAGTACAAGCGGGCCCTATGCCCAGCTCCTGGCTGGTTGTCTGTGGATAAGGTGCGGAATGTTCCAGTAATTGTTCTCTTCCTCTTATCTAGTAAGCTCTCCGGTCGAGCTGATCATTATGCAGGCGTTGTGCTGGGTCCACGATGACCTGAACCAGGTGGACATGGAGAGCTACATACTGAAGGTGTGCGGCCAGGAGGAGGTCCTACAGAAGTAAGTCCACCCAGACGTCTTCTACTCTGTGACATCACCACCCTGAAAGTGGAACTGCAGCCAACCAACATCTTTGTAAAGGCTTTCCTGCGGTAGTTTGTGTCTCTGCCCCTCCCACAATGGATGGATTTCCTGCAGTAGTTTGTCTCTGCCCCTCCCACAATGGGGGGATTTCCTGCAGTAGTTTGTGTCTCTGCCCCTCCCACAATGGGGGGATTTCCTGCAGTAGTTTGTGTCTCTGCCCCTCCCACAATGGATGGATTTCCTGCAGTAGTTTGTCTTTGCCCCTCCCACAATGGGGAGATTTCCTGCAGTAGTTTGTCTCTGCCCCTCCCACAATGGGGAGATTTCCTGCAGTAGTTTATGTTTCTGCCCCTCCCACAATTTGGCGATTCCCTGCAGTAGTTTGTGTCTTTGCCCCTCCCACAATGGATGGATTTCCTGCAGTAGTTTATGTCTTTGCCCCTCCCACAATGGGGAGATTTCCTGCAGTAGTTTGTCTCTGCCCCTCCCACAATGGGGAGATTTCCTGCAGTAGTTTGTTTCTCTGCCCCTCCCACAATGGGGACATTTCCCTGCAGTAGTTTGTGTCTCTGCCCCTCCCACAATTTGGCGATTCCCTGCAGTAGTTTGTGTCTCTGCCCCTCCCACAATGGATGGATTTCCTGCAGTAGTTTATGTCTTTGCCCCTCCCACAATGGGGAGATTTCCTGCAGTAGTTTGTCTCTGCCCCTCCCACAATGGGGAGATTTCCTGCAGTAGTTTGTTTCTGCCCCTCCCACAATGGGGACATTTCCTGCAGTAGTTTGTGTCTCTGCCCCTCCCACAATGGGGAGATTTCCTGCAGTAGTTTGTGTCTCTGCCCCTCCCACAATGGGGACATTTCCCTGCAGTAGTTTGTGTCTCTGCCCCTCCCACAATTTGGCGATTCCCTGCAGTAGTTTGTGTCTCTGCCCCTCCCACAATGGATGGATTTCCTGCAGTAGTTTATGTCTTTGCCCCTCCCACAATGGGGAGATTTCCTGCAGTAGTTTGTGTCTCTGCCCCTCCCACAATGGGGAGATTTCCTGCAGTAGTTTATGTTTCTGCCCCTCCCACAATGGGGACATTTCCCTGCAGTAGTTTGTGTCTCTGCCCCTCCCACAATTTGGCGATTCCCTGCAGTAGTTTGTGTCTCTGCCCCTCCCACAATGGGGAGATTTCCTGCAGTAGTTTGTGTCTCTGCCCCTCCCACAATGGGGAGATTTTCTGCAGTAGTTTGTGTCTCTGCCCCTCCCACAATAGGGAGATTTCCTGCAGTAGTTTGTGTCTCTGCCCCTCCCACATTGGGGACATTCCCTGCAGTAGTTTGTGTCTCTGCCCCTCCCACAATGGGGAGATTCCCTGCAGTAGTTTGTGTCTCTGCCCCTCCCACAATGGGGAGATTTTCTGCAGTAGTTTGTGTCTCTGCCCCTCCCACATTGGGGAGATTCCCTGCAGTAGTTTGTGTCTCTGCCCCTCCCACATTGGGGAGATTCCCTGCAGTAGTTTGTGTCTCTGCCCCTCCCACAATGAGGAGATTCCCTGCAGTAGTTTGTGTCTTTGCCCCTCCCACAATGGGGGGATTTCCTGCAGTAGTTTGTGTCTTTGCCCCTCCCACAATGGGGAGATTCCCTGCAGTAGTTTGTGTCTCTGCCCCTCCCACAATGGGGGGATTTCCTGCAGTAGTTTGTGTCTCTGCCCCTCCCACAATGGGGAGATTTCCTGCAGTAGTTTGTGTCTCTGCCCCTCCCTCAATGGGGAGATTTCCTGCAGTAGTTTGTGTCTCCGCCCCTCCCACAATGGGGAGATTCCCTCCAGTAGTTTGTGTCTCCGCCCCCCCCACAATGGGGAGATTTCCTGCAGTAGTTTGTGTCCCTGCCCCTCCCACAATGGGGACATTTCCCTGCAGTAGTTTGTGTCTCTGCCCCTCCCACAATTTGGCGATTCCCTGCAGTAGTTTGTGTCTCTGCCCCTCCACAATGGGGAGATTTCCTGCAGTAGTTTGTGTCTCTGCCCCTCCCACAATGGGGAGATTTTCTGCAGTAGTTTGTGTCTCTGCCCCTCCCACAATAGGGAGATTTCCTGCAGTAGTTTGTGTCTCTGCCCCTCCCACATTGGGGAGATTCCCTGCAGTAGTTTGTGTCTCTGCCCCTCCCACATTGGGGAGATTCCCTGCAGTAGTTTGTGTCTCTGCCCCTCCCACAATGGGGAGATTCCCTGCAGTAGTTTGTGTCTCTGCCCCTCCCACAATGGGGAGATTTTCTGCAGTAGTTTGTGTCTCTGCCCCTCCCACATTGGGGAGATTCCCTGCAGTAGTTTGTGTCTCTGCCCCTCCCACATTGGGGAGATTCCCTGCAGTAGTTTGTGTCTCTGCCCCTCCCACAATGAGGAGATTCCCTGTAGTAGTTTGTGTCTTTGCCCCTCCCACAATGGGGGGATTTCCTGCAGTAGTTTGTGTCTTTGCCCCTCCCACAATGGGGAGATTTCCTGCAGTAGTTTGTGTCTTTGCCCCTCCCACAATGGGGAGATTCCTGCAGTAGTTTGTGTCTCTGCCCCTCCCACAATGGGGGGATTTCCTGCAGTAGTTTGTGTCTCTGCCCCTCCCTCAATGGGGAGATTTCCTGCAGTAGTTTGTGTCTCCGCCCCTCCCACAATGGGGAGATTCCTGCAGTAGTTTGTGTCTCTGCCCCTCCCACAATGGGGAGATTTCCCTGCAGTAGTTTGTGTCTCTGCCCCTCCCACAATGGGGAGATCTGTACGGTACACAATGTATTGGTTGTATAATGATTGTGGTGTTCATGGAGCCGCATTGTGTGTAATGTCTGTTCTGGTTTTGTCTCCTCAGTAAGCATTGCCTGGGAAGCCACGAATACATCCAGACGTGCCGCAAGTGGGACACGGAAATCCGTCTGCAGCTTCTGTGTCACCGGACGGTGTGCAGAGCCATGGCACGCACGGTGAGTGGGCGGAGCTTGCTGTCATAGGATATGGGAGGCGGGGCCATCGCTGGGTGCTGCTCAACTATTTCTCATTTCCTCCCTGGAATCCGCTTCCAGATCCAATCCGGTGCCAGGAAATGTCTGACAAGTGGTTATGGAGGGGATCTCCGTCCGATATTGGGGGGCAGCACAACCCCCGCTGTCTGCTCCCTCATGTCTTTGCTTCATAGAGGGACATCATTGTTCCCATCTGCAGTCTTCCTGGAGATTGGAATGAGATTTACAGTGCCTGGAAAAAGTATTCATACCCCTTGACATTCCCCACATTTTGTTACGAAAAACATAAATGTATTTTATTGGGATTTTATGTGATGGACCAACACAAAGTGTCACATAATTGTGAAGTGGAAGGAAAATGATACAAATAAATATGTGAAAAGTGTGGGGGAGGGGCATTTGTATGGCGCCCCCCGGAGTCAATACTTTGTAGAACCCCCTTTCTCTACAAGTCTTTTTGGGGGTGTCTCTACCAGCTTTGCCCATCTAGAGAGGACATTTCTGCCCATTCTTCTTCTTTGTAAAATATCTCAAGCTCTGTCAGATTGGATGGAGAGCATCTGTGATCAGCAATTTTCAGGTCTGGCCACAGATTCTCGATGTGATTTAGGTCTGGACTGTGACTGGGCCATTCTAACACATGAATATGCTTTGATGTAAACCATTCCATTGTAGCTCTGGCTGTATGTTTCGGGTCGTTGTCCTGCTGGAAGGTGACCCTCCCCCCCAGTCTCAAGTCTTTTGTAGACTCTAACAGGTTTTCTTCTAAGATTGTCCTGTATTTGTCTCCATCCATCTTCCCATCATCTCTGACCAGCTTCCCTGTCCCTGCTGAAGAAAACCATCCCCACCACATGATGCTGCCACCACCATGTCTCACAGTGGGGATGGTGTGTTCAGGGGGATGGGCAGTGTTAGTTTCCCCCACACATAGCGTTTTGTTTTTAGGCCATAAAGTTGAATTTTGGTGTCATGTGACCAGATCACCTTCTTCCACATGTTTGCTCCCCTCCCCCACATGGCTTCTCACAAACTACAAACAGGACTTCTTATGACTTTCTTTCTCCAATGTCTTTCTTCTGGTCACTCTTCCATAAAGGGCAGATTTGTGGAGAACACGACTAATAGTTGTCCTGTGGACAGACTCTCCCCCCTGAGCTGTGGATCTCTGCAGCTCCTCCAGAGTTACCATGGACCTCTTGGCTCTTCTCTGATGAATGCTCTCCTTGCCCGGCCCGGTCAGTTTAGGTGGACGGCCGTGTCTTGGTAGGTTTGCAGTTGTGCCCATACTCTTTCCATTTTCCGATGATGGATTGAACAGAGCTCCGTGAGATGGTCAAAGCTTGGGAGATTTTATTATAACCCAACCCTGCTTTATACTTCTCCACAACTTTATCCCTGACCTGTCTGGTGTGTTCCTTGGCCTTCATGATGCTGTTTGTTCACTAAGGTTCTCTAACAAACCTCTGAGGGCTTCACAGAACAGCTGCATTTATACTGAGATTAAATGACACACAGGTGGACTCTATTTACTAATTAGGTGACTTCTGAAGGCAATTGGTTCCTCTAGATTTTAGTTATCAGAGTAAAGGGGGCTGAATACAAATGCCCCTCCCCCCACACTTTTCACATATTTATTTGTATCATTTTTCTTCCACTTCACAATTATGTGGCACTTTGTGTTGGTCCATCACATAAAATCCCAATAAAATACATTTATATTTTTTGTTGTAACAAAATGTGGGGAATATCAAGGGGTATGAATACTTTTTCCAGGCACTGTATATTCCTCTTCATCATCTGTAGCATTTCTCCGCTATATAATGGTGACAGTTATGTGATACTGACCCCTCCCCTTTCATCAAGCACCGTGATGAGGCACAGAGTGATAGTGAAGGGGGGGGGGGGTCAATGTCAGTTATGAGGCACAGAGCGATGAGGGGTGGCAGTGATATGTAGTGCAGAGTGACTGTGCGGGGGGGGGGGGGGGGAGGGGGGGTCGGTGCTTTTATCAGATTGAGTCCCCCGGCCAGGAAATGGTTGTCGGTATTCCTGACAATGAGCCGTGCACTCACTTCCTGTTTCCTGTAATACTCGCCAGCACTGAGCGGACTGCGCCCCCCCCCCCCCAATCCTCCATAGCGGGGGAGGGTGCCGCTCTCTGTACTGCTCTGTGGGCCTCACCCCCCCTTTCTATAGGAATATTCCATATTATTGGGGGTGGTCTGTATACATCATTGTGACCCCCACATGTCCTCCTATCACTCTCATTATTTGTCACTAAATACACACTGGAGACAATCCCCACTTCTGTGCCGCATTGTCCTCTGATTTGTTCTCTGATTTGTTCTCTGATTTGTTCTCTGATTTGTTCTCTGATTTGTCCTCTGATTGTCCTCTGATTGTCCTCTGATTGTCCTCTGATTGTCCTCTGATTTGTTCTCTGATTTGTCCTCTGATTGTCCTCTGATTTGTTCTCTGATTTGTTCTCTGATTTGTTCTCTGATTTGTCCTCTGATTGTCCTCTGATTGTCCTCTGATTTGTTCTCTGATTTGTCCTCTGATTGTCCTCTGATTTGTTCTCTGATTTGTCCTCTGATTGTCCTCTGATTGTCCTCTGATTTGTTCTCTGATTTGTCCTCTGATTGTCCTCTGATTTGTTCTCTGATTTGTTCTCTGATTTGTTCTCTGATTTGTTCTCTGATTGTCCTCTGATTGTCCTCTGATTTGTTCTCTGATTTGTCCTCTGATTGTCCTCTGATTTGTTCTCTGATTTGTTCTCTGAATTGTTCTCTGAATTGTTCTCTGATTTTGTTCTCTGATTTTGTTCTCTGATTTGTTCTCTGATTTGTTCTCTGAATTGTTCTCTGATTTGTTCTCTGATTTTGTTCTCTGATTTGTTCTCTGATTTGTTCTCTGATTTTGTTCTCTGATTTGTTCTCTGATTTGTTCTCTGATTTGTTCTCTGATTTGTTCTCTGATTTGTTCTCTGATTTGTTCTCTGATTTGTTCTCTGATTTTGTTCTCTGATTGTTCTCTGATTTTGTTCTCTGATTTGTTCTCTGATTTGTTCTCTGATTTGTTCTCTGATTTGTTCTCTGATTTTGTTCTCTGATTGTTCTCTGATTTTGTTCTCTGATTTTGTTCTCTGATTTTGTTCTCTGATTGTTCTCTGATTTTGTTCTCTGATTGTTCTCTGATTGTTCTCTGATTGTTCTCTGATTTGTTCTCTGCATTTCCTCTATTTATAGGCTGAAGATGATGCAACACCGATTGACCTTAATAGACATTTGGCCCTGCTGGACAGGCCTTTCAAAGAGCCCCTCACCCGGTATGCTGACTGTGCAGTGTAACCGTGTACAATGTTCCGTGTACAATGTTCCGTGTACGATGATCTTTGTATGTTCCGTGTGTGATGATCTTTGTATGTTCCGTGTGTGATGATCTTTGTATGTTCCGTGTGTGATGATCTTTGTATGATGATCTTTGTATGTTCCGTGTATGATGATCTTTGTATGTTCCGTGTATGATGATCTTTGTATGTTCCGTGTATGATGATCTTTGTATGTTCCGTGTATGATGATCTTTGTATGTTCCGTGTATGATGATCTTTGTATGTTCCGTGTGTGATGATCTTTGTATGTTCCGTGTATGATGATCTTTGTATGATCTTTGTATGTTCCGTGTATGATGATCTTTGTATGATGATCTTTGTATGTTCCGTGTGTGATGATCTTTGTATGTTCCGTGTATGATGATCTTTGTATGATCTTTGTATGTTCCGTGTATGATGATCTTTGTATGATGATCTTTGTATGTTCCGTGTGTGATGATCTTTGTATGTTCCGTGTGTGATGATCTTTGTATGTTCCGTGTGTGATGATCTTTGTATGTTCCGTGTATGATGATCTTTGTATGATCTTTGTATGTTCCGTGTATGATGATCTTTGTATGATCTTTGTATGTTCCGTGTATGATGATCTTTGTATGATGATCTTTGTATGTTCCATGTGTGATGATCTTTGTATGTTCCGTGTGTGATGATCTTTGTATGTTCCGTGTGTGATGATCTTTGTATGTTCCGTGTATGATGATCTTTGTATGTTCCGTGTATGATGATCTTTGTATGTTCCGTGTATGATGATCTTTGTATGTTCCGTGTGTGATCTTTGTATGTTCCGTGTGTGATGATCTTTGTATGTTCCGTGTGTGATGATCTTTGTATGTTCCGTGTGTGATGATCTTTGTATGTTCCGTGTATGATGATCTTTGTATGTTCCGTGTATGATGATCTTTGTATGATCTTTGTATGTTCCGTGTATGATGATCTTTGTATGTTCCGTGTATGATGATCTTTGTATGATGATCTTTGTATGTTCCGTGTGTGATGATCTTTGTATGTTCCGTGTGTGATGATCTTTGTATGTTCCGTGTGTGATCTTTGTATGTTCCGTGTGTGATGATCTTTGTATGTTCCTTGTGTGATGATCTTTGTATGATGATCTTTGTATGTTCCGTGTATGATGATCTTTGTATGTTCCGTGTGTGATGATCTTTGTATGTTCCGTGTGTGATGATCTTCTTTGTATGTTCCGTGTGTGATGATGATCTTTGTATGTTCCGTGTATGATGATCTTTGTATGATCTTTGTATGTTCCGTGTATGATGATCTTTGTATGTTCCGTGTATGATGATCTTTGTATGATGATCTTTGTATGTTCCGTGTGTGATGATCTTTGTATGGTCCGTGTGTGATGATCTTTGTATGTTCCGTGTGTGATGATCTTTGTATGTTCCGTGTGTGTGATGATCTTTGTATGTTCCTTGTGTGATGATGATCTTTGTATGTTCCGTGTGTGATGATGATCTTTGTATGTTCCGTGTGTGATGATCTTTGTATGTTCCGTGTGTGATGATCTTTGTATGTTCCGTGTGTGATGATCTTTGTATGTTCCGTGTGTGTGATGATCTTTGTATGTTCCGTGTATGATGATCTTTGTATGTTCCGTGTATGATGATCTTTGTATGATCTTTGTATGTTCCGTGTATGATGATCTTTGTATGATGATCTTTGTATGTTCCTTGTATGATGATCTTTGTATGTTCCGTGTGTGATGATCTTTGTATGTTCCGTGTGTGATGATCTTTGTATGTTCCGTGTATGATGATCTTTGTATGTTCCGTGTATGATGATCTTTGTATGTTCTTTGTATGTTCCGTGTATGATGATCTTTGTATGATGATCTTTGTATGTTCCGTGTGTGATGATCTTTGTATGTTCCGTGTGTGATGATCTTTGTATGTTCCGTGTGTGATCTTTGTATGTTCCGTGTGTGATGATCTTTGTATGTTCCTTGTGTGATGATCTTTGTATGATGATCTTTGTATGTTCCGTGTATGATGATCTTTGTATGTTCCGTGTGTGATCTTTGTATGTTCCGTGTGTGATGATCTTTGTATGTTCCTTGTGTGATGATCTTTGTATGTTCCGTGTATGATGATCTTTGTATGTTCCGTGTATGATGATCTTTGTATGTTCCGTGTATGATGATCTTTGTATGATCTTTGTATGTTCCGTGTATGATGATCTTTGTATGATCTTTGTATGTTCCGTGTATGATGATCTTTGTATGATCTTTGTATGTTCCGTGTATGATGATCTTTGTATGATCTTTGTATGTTCCGTGTATGATGATCTTTGTATGTTCCGTGTATGATGATCTTTGTATGTTCCCTGTGTGATGATCTTTGTATGTTCCCTGTGTGATGATCCTTGTGTACAAAGCCAGCTCCATAAAGACATGGTGGGACCAGTTTGGTGTGGAGGAACTCCAATGTCCTGCACAGAGCCCTGACCTCATCCCTACTGAACACCTTTTGGGATGACTTGGGTTGTGGGTCAGGGGGCTACTGCATATTGATGGTTATCTGCCTATTAATGGACATAGGTGGGCAACTCCATATTAGTGGTCGTGGGGTAGGGGGGCAACTCCATATTAGTGGTCGTGGGGTAGGGGGGCAACTCCATATTAGTGGTCGTGGGGTAGGGGGGCAACTCCCTAATAATAGGCATTGGGGGAGGGGAGGCCCGTGGTTCTGGAATGGCATGTCCAGCAGGCTCCTGTAGGTGTGGTGGTCAGGGGTCCCCAGACATGTGTATGAGGATTGCCCTGTACCTTAGGAACAGACTCGGAAGATTCCGGTTTTGAGGATTTGTATTTTATTGGTGAAGAATATTAATATGTAACGGCCAATAATAAGGTGGAAAATCTCAGCCCTGGAGCTCCAAGAAATATAATAAATCGGCTGAAGGTTCAGCCCGGCAGATTCCACTCCTATCTGAGATCACTTTTAGTAATACTGAAGATTGCAGGAAGGTGGTAGGAGGGGGTGGCATGCAGCTGAGGCGTCTGTGACATCAGCATCGGATTGGGGGTACGGCACACTGGTCCCGGGCCCCCCTTTCTGCTAGTTCTTATGAACTACAATTTTATATGTTGAGGCGGGTGCAGCTCACAATGCGGTGTCCCTCCTCCCACATGGAAACACTGTGCCCGGGGCACCTGTCCTTCCTGCCCACCCCTTGTCCTGGTTCTGGCTGTGTGATGTACACAATTGTATCACACTAATGATTGGTGATCTGAGCGGTGTGTGTGTGTAATATACAATGCTGTGAGGGAGTATTTGCCCCCTTCCTGATTTTATTTAAATTTTTTTGCATATTTGTCACACATTAATGATTCGGATCTTACACAAAGATAACCCGAGGAAGTTTTTAAATGATGATTTCATTAAGGGAAAAAATCTGTCCAAACCTGCCTGGCCTCTGTGTGAAAACGTAATTGCCCCCTAAACCTAATAACTTGCGATAACTGGCAATGAGTCTCTCACATCGCTGTGGCGCTCTTCTATGTAGAAGTGTTTTCAGCCACATTGGAGGGTTTTCCAGCATGATCGGCCCGTGTAAGGTCAGACTACAGCATCTTAATGGGATTTAAGTCCAGACTTTGACTAGACCACTCCAAAACCTTCATTTTTTATTTTTTTATTTTTTTTTGAGCCATTCAGAGGACTTTCTGGTGCGTTTCGGATCATTGTCCTGCTGCATAACCCAAGTGCACCTGATAGCCAGACATTCTCCTCCAGGATTTTCTGGTAGAGCGTAGAATTCATGGTTCCATCAATGATGGCGAGTCGTCCAGCCCCAGATCATCCCCCCCACCACCATGTGTGACTGTTTGGATGATGATCTTTTTATGAAATGTTGTATTTTACGCCAGATATAACGGGACGCCGACCTTCCAAAACCTTCAACTTTTGTCTCATCAGTTCACAGAATATTTTCCCAAAAGTCTTGGAGATAATCCAATGTGAGACGATCCTTTGTGTTAGTTTTGGTCAGCAGTGGCTTTGTCCTTGGAACTCTCCCATTGGACGCCATGTTTGCTCGGTCTCTTATTGGTGAATCATGAACACTGACCTTACCTAAATTACATTTTCACATAGAGGCCCGGCAGGTTTGGACGGCTTTTTTCCCTTAATAAATTAAATCATCATTTAAAACCTGCATTTTGGGGTGTTTTGGGTTGTCTTTGTGTGATATTAACATTTGTTTGATGATCTGAATCATTAAGTGTGACAAATCTGCAAAAAAATTAAAATTTAGTAAGGGGGCAAATACTTTTTCACAGCACTGGACATGATTGATCACAGTACTGATCGGTGATAGGAGCTGTGTGTAATATACATGATTGATCACAGTACTGATCGGTGATAGGAGCTGTGTGTAATATACATGATTGATCACAGTAATGATCGGTGATTCCTGTCTCTGCAGACAAAGCATTGAAGAATTACTGGACACTTATCACGAGCAAGTCAGCGTTTGCCTTAAAAATGAGGTAAGATTGATTACCGGGGAACTGTCTGCACTTCCTCTGTCCTCCAGAGAAAATGCACAAAGCACAATTGTTAATAAATCTGAGGTTTCTGGATACCTGAGTCACCCCCAGTGACTGAGCGTTGTTGATGGCGGGGGCCGACTGGGAGCGTTGTTGATGGCGGGGGCCGACTGGGAGCGTTGTTGATGGCGGGGGCCGACTGGGAGCGTTGTTGATGGCGGGGGCCGCCTGGGAGCGTTGTTGATGGCGGGGGCCGGCTGGGAGCGTTGTTGCGGGGGCGGGGGGGCCGACTGGGAGCGTTGTTGATGGCGTTGTTGGCGGGGGCCGGCGGGGGAGCGTTGTTGATGGCGGGGGGCGACTGGGAGCGTTGTTGATGGCGGGGGGGGGGGGGGCCGGCTGGGAGCGTTGTTGATGGCGGGGGCCGACTGGGAGCGTTGTTGATGGCGGGGGGCCGACTGGGAGCGTTGTTGATGGCGGGGGCCGACTGGGAGCGTTGTTGATGGCGGGGGGCCGGCTGGGAGCGTTGTTGATGGCGGGGGCCGGCTTGGAGCGTTGTTGATGGCGGGGGCCGGCTTGGAGCGTTGTTGATGGCGGGGGCCGGCTGGGAGCGTTGTTGAGGGCGGGGGCCGGCTGGGAGCGTTGTTGATGGCGGGGGGCCGGCTGGGAGCGTTGTTGATGGCGGGGGCCGGCGGGGAGCGTTGTTGATGGCGGGGGGCCGGCTGGGAGCGTTGTTGATGGCGGGGGCCGGCTGGGAGCGTTGTTGATGGCGGGGGCCGGCTGGGAGCGTTGTTGATGGCGGGGGCCGACTGGGAGCGTTGTTGATGGCGGGGGGCCGGCTGGGAGCGTTGTTGATGGCGGGGGCCGGCTGGGAGCGTTGTTGATGGCGGCGGCCGGCTGGGAGCGTTGTTGATGGCGGGGGGCCGGCTGGGAGCGTTGTTCATGACGGCGGCCGGCTGGGAGCGTTGTTCATGGCGGCGGCCGGCTGGGAGCGTTGTTCATGGCGGCGGCCGGCTGGGAGCGTTGTTCATGGCGGCGGCCGGCTGGGAGCGTTGTTCATGGGGGTTCATGCCGCACTCACATTGTGGAAGAGTAATTTCTGCCTGCAAATTAAGACCTCGGATCTTCTCAAGCCTGTAGTTCCCTTTTTAATTTGTTTATGGTGGGCTTGGAATAAAGGTTTATCTCTACCTGCTCTGTGGGGTCACCTAATGGGGTCACCAAATGTCTATTTCAGAGTAACCCATATAGAGCTGCTGACCAAATCATCAAATCGGTGAGAAATATCTGCAAGACTGTGGACAGTGTGGAGACCCCATCAATAACAGACTGTGTCAAGAAGTTACGGAGGGCTGTGAACTTACCCCGGAGCCGCAGCATAGAGGTATGGAGGGCCTGCAAGCCATATACATGATGTATTTTGGAGGGTTTGGATCCGCTGTTGTTGCATGGGCCATGGTCTCTGCGCGGGGTCTGTGGCTGCATGGGCCATGGTCTCTGCATTAGGTCTGTGGCTGCGTGGGGGCCATGGTCTCTGCGTGAGGTCTGTGGGGGCCATGGTCTCTGCGCGGGGTCTGTGGCTGCATGGGCCATGGTCTCTGCGCTGGGTCTGTGGCTGCATTGGGCCATGGTCTCTGCATTAGGTCTGTGGCTGCGTGGGGGCCATGGTCTCTTCATGAGACGCTGAACCTGCATGTTTCATCTGTGTTGGGGTTTGTGTTCTGTACATTAAAGCATTGCTGTGATTTCAGGGGCCCTCCAGTCCGGTTGAGGGATGTAAGGACGGTTCATCAGAGGGTGAGTGTCCCCCAATATCACATCTGGAAATGTCTGCAGTAAGTAGCATAGCTTGTACTGACTGTCTGTATTCTCATGCAGGTATTCCCCAGAATGACAGTCCTCTGCAGGAGAGTTTACAGCAATTAACAACGGCGGTTCACAAACTGCTGCAGCTTCACTTCTCTTCCGGGAACACTGATTTGGACCCCAGTAATAGCCGTCCGCTAAAAGAGGCTCGCAGCTCCGCTGACCATCTCCAGTTCACTATATTTGCTGGTCATGGGATTCCCACAGGTTGGGTGTCCAGGTAAGACGGGGTTGTATCTCCTCAGTATATGTCGTCCTTCTCATGGTCTCTCTATAATGCAGGTTTTGACGATTGCAGTGTACAAGGGAACTGATAGCGACTGGCCTGTCGGAGTTCTAAAGTTCTCCACCAGGACCTTCTATGTTCTGCTCCGTAGTGGATGGAGTGACGATGGCCATTTCCTGCCACAAATATTTGTTCTGAATTATTGCCGGTGTCTAGAGGTTGTTTGCAGTGCATCTTTCTGTCCCATACAAGTCTATAAGAAAGCAAAACCTATACGAACAAGCGAGAGAGGCGCCTCCATCTGGGTGTGAACTGTGTGCAGTTAGCATAAAATTATAAAAAAGTAATGCACTCAGTTTTTGAAGAAGAAATCAGCATATCAGAAGGAGAATTATCTGGAAGGTGGCAGAGATCGTCAGGCGAGCGGCTGGAGGATGCAGAGATTGGCTGCCAGATGCGGAGATCGGCTGTGTAGATGGAGAGGAGAACCGCTGTAGACAGGGAGCTTTCATGCAACGAGGCTTTTAGTTATCTTCAACACTCTGCTCCAATTGTCGCTGATGTCACTCCACAAGGGGGCGTGGCTATGTGTTTCTGGGCTCCACCCCTTGTCAAACCATAACGGTTGGCAAAAACGTAGATTGGCTGGCGGATGCGTAGATCATCAGGCGAGCGGCTGGCGGATGGGTAAATCGGCTGTCAGATACAGAGATCATCAGGCGAGCAGATGGGTAGATCGTCAGAGCGGCTGGCGGATGGGTAGATCATCAGGCGAGCAGCTGGCGGATGCGTAGATCATCAGGCGAGCGGCTGGCGGATGGGTGATTCGGCTGTCAGATACAGAGATCATCAGGCGAGCAGATGGGTAGATCGTCAGGCGAGCGGCTGGTGAATGCGTAGATCGTCAGACGAGCGGCTGGCGGATGGGTAAATCGGCTGTCAGATACAGAGATCGTCAGGCGAGCAGAAGGGTAGATCGTCAGAGCGGCTGGCGAATGCGTAGATCGTCAGGCGAGCGGCTGGCGAATGCGTAGATCATCAGGCGAGCGGCTGGCGGATGGGTAAATCGGCTGTCAGATACAGAGATCGTCAGGCGAGCAGAAGGGTAGATCGTCAGAGCGGCTGGCGAATGCGTAGATCTTCAGGCGAGCGGATGGGTAGATCTTCAGGCGAGCGGCTGGCGGATGCGTAGATCTTCAGGCGAACGGCTGGCGGATGGGTAGATCATCAGGCGAGCGGCTGGCGAATGCGTAGATCGTCAGGCGAGCGGCTGGCGGATGCGTAGATCTTCAGGCAAGCGGCTGGCGGATGCGTGGATCATCAGGCGAGTGGCTGGCGGATGGGTAGATCTTCAGGCGAGTGGCTGGCAGATGGGTAGATCATCAGGCGAGCGGCTGGCGGATGGGTAGATCGTCGTCAGAGCGGCTGGCGAATGCGTAGATCGTCGTCAGAGCGGCTGGCGAATGCGTAGATAATCAGGCGAGCGGCTGGCGGATGGGTAGATCTTCAGGCGAGCGGCTGGCGGATGCGTAGATCTTCAGGCGAACGGCTGGCGGATGCGTAGATCATCAGGCGAGCAGCTGGCGAATGCGTAGATCGTCAGGCGAGCGGCTGGCGGATGCGTAGATCTTCAGGCAAGCGGCTGGCGGATGCGTGGATCATCAGGCGAGTGGCTGGCGGATGGGTAGATCCTCAGGCGAGTGGCTGGCGGATGGGTAGATCCTCAGGCGAGTGGCTGGCGGATGCGTAGATCGTCAGGCGAGCGGCTGGCGGATGCGTAGATCTTCAGGCAAGCGGCTGGCGGATGCGTGGATCATCAGGCGAGTGGCTGGCGGATGGGTAGATCCTCAGGCGAGTGGCTGGCGGATGGGTAGATCGTCAGGAGAGCAGCTGGCGAATGCATAGATCGTCAGGTGAGTGGCTGGCGGATGGGTAGATCGTCAGGTGAGTGGCTGGCGGATGGGTAGATCGTCAGGCGAGCGGCTGGTGGATGGGTAGATCTTCAGGCGAGCGGCTGGCGGATGGGTAGATCGTCAGGAGAGCAGCTGGCGAATGCATAGATCGTCAGGTGAGTGGCTGGCGGATGGGTAGATCGTCAGGTGAGTGGCTGGCGGATGGGTAGATCGTCAGGCGAGTGGCTGGTGGATGGGTAGATCTTCAGGCGAGCGGCTGGCGGATGGGTAGATCTTCAGGCGAGCGGCTGGCGGATGGGTAGATCTTCAGGCGAGCGGCTGGCGGATGGGTAGATCTTCAGGCGAGCGGCTGGCGGATGGGTAGATCTTCAGGCGAGCGGCTGGCGGATGGGTAGATCTTCAGGCGAGCGGCTGGCAGATGGGTAGATCTTCAGGCGAGTGGCTGGCGGATGGGTAGATCGTCAGGAGAGCGGCTGGCGAATGCGTAGATCGTCAGGTGAGTGGCTGGCAGATGGGTAGATCTTCAGGCGAGCGGCTGGCGGATGCGTAGAACTTCAGGCGAACGGCTGGCGGATGGGTAGATCATCAGGCGAGCGGCTGGCGAATGCGTAGATCGTCAGGTGAGTGGCTGGCAGATGGGTAGATCTTCAGGCGAGTGGCTGGCAGATGGGTAGATCATCAGGCGAGCGGCTGGCGGATGGGTAGATCGTCGTCAGAGCGGCTGGCGAATGCGTAGATCGTCGTCAGAGCGGCTGGCGAATGCGTAGATAATCAGGCGAGCGGCTGGCGGATGGGTAGATCTTCAGGCGAGCGGCTGGCGGATGCGTAGATCTTCAGGCGAACGGCTGGCGGATGCGTAGATCATCAGGCGAGCAGCTGGCGAATGCGTAGATCGTCAGGCGAGCGGCTGGCGGATGCGTAGATCTTCAGGCGAGCGGCTGGCGGATGCGTGGATCATCAGGCGAGTGGCTGGCGGATGGGTAGATCCTCAGGCGAGTGGCTGGCGGATGGGTAGATCGTCAGGAGAGCAGCTGGCGAATGCATAGATCGTCAGGTGAGTGGCTGGCGGATGGGTAGATCGTCAGGTGAGTGGCTGGCGGATGGGTAGATCGTCAGGCGAGCGGCTGGTGGATGGGTAGATCTTCAGGCGAGCGGCTGGCGGATGGGTAGATCGTCAGGAGAGCAGCTGGCGAATGCATAGATCGTCAGGCGAGCGGCTGGCGGATGGGTAGATCGTCAGGCGAGCGGCTGGCGGATGGGTAGATCTTCAGGCGAGCGGCTGGCGGATGGGTAGATCTTCAGGCGAGCGGCTGGTGGATGGGTAGATCTTCAGGCGAGCGGCTGGCGGATGGGTAGATCGTCAGGCGAGCGGCTGGCGGATGGGTAGATCGTCAGGCGAGTGGCTGGCGGATGGGTAGATCGTCAGGCGAGTGGCTGGTGGATGGGTAGATCGTCGGAAGAGTGGCTGGCGGATGGGTAGATCGTCAGGCGAGCGGCTGGCGGATGGGTAGATCTTCAGGCGAGCGGCTGGGCGGATGGGTAGATCTTCAGGCGAGCGGCTGGCGGATGGGTAGATCTTCAGGCGAGCGGCTGGCGGATGGGTAGATCTTCAGGCGAGCGGATGGGTAGATCGTCAGGCGAGTGGCTGGCGGATGGGTAGATCGTCAGGCGAGCGGCTGGCGGATGGGTAGATCTTCAGGCGAGCGGCTGGCGGATGGGTAGATCTTCAGGCGAGCGGCTGGCGGATGGGTAGATCTTCAGGCGAGCGGCTGGCGGATGGGTAGATCGTCAGGTGAGCGGCTGGCGGATGGGTAGATCGTCAGGCGAGCGGCTGGAGGATGGGTAGATCTTCAGGCGAACGGCTGGCGGATGGGTAGATCTTCAGGCGAGCGGCTGGCGGATGGGTAGATCTTCAGGCGAGCGGCTGGCGGATGGGTAGATCATCAGGCGAGTGGCTGGCAGATGGGTAGATCATCAGGCGAGTGGCTGGCGGATGGGTAGATCGTCAGGAGAGCGGCTGGCGAATGCGTAGATCGTCAGGTGAGTGGCTGGCAGATGGGTAGATCTTCAGGCGAGTGGCTGGCAGATGGGTAGATCGTCAGGCGAGCGGCTGGCGGATGCGTAGATCTTCAGGTGAGCGGATGGGTAGATCGTCAGGCGAGTGGCTGGCGGATGGGTAGATCGTCAGGCGAGTGGCTGGCGGAATGCGTAGAGCAGCTGTGTAGATGGAGAGGAGACCCGCTGTGGGCAGGAAGCGGGAATGCAAGCAGGCCAGCCTGTGTAGAGGCTTCTGGGTATCTTTAACACGCGGCTCGAATTGGCGATGTTGTCACTCCACAAGGGGGCGTGGCTATGTGTTTTGGGGCCCCGCCCTTAGTCAAACCATAGCGAAGAGGGGAGTGACTGTGAGTGCAATAAAT
The DNA here is from genome assembly GCA_028564925.1 of Lithobates sylvaticus. NCBI lineage: Eukaryota > Metazoa > Chordata > Amphibia > Anura > Ranidae > Lithobates > Lithobates sylvaticus. The sequence continues at coordinate 189,543,182 of CM053034.1, forward strand.
TGTGTACAGTGACCACTCCTCTATGGGTTGGACGGTTTGCAGAGGACGGCCACAGCAGCATCGTAGTTTTGTTTTCCTTCTTAGAAAGTATAACTTGCTTGAAGCAGGTCAGATGGAGGTCAGGGGCACCTATACATGAATTCTGAATGACCTCGGAAGGGCCTCAAACTGGTGCCACCCACACAAGCCGTTGACCCCGGTCCTCATAGGAATGGGATGTGTGTAATAGTTGCCTTTGGGCACCAGATACACCTTCTTCAGGCTTTAGAAATAGTCCAGTTGATAGAGGGGGATGTTTTCTGTCCTCTGAGATCCGGGCCGACCATATTACCCGGGAAATTACCGGAGACGTACTGGAGAAGGTCGGCTCTATCAGTCACATTTTGCTTGAAAGACGTCCAAACTCTCCCACAGTGTAAACGTATTAATCTAATCGCCGGGATCCGGGCTTTATCATAAAACTCCTGGCTGTGTTCACCTTCACAAATGTTTGTCTCCTTCTGACCGAGTGAAAAAGAAACAATTCATTTTGTTGTGTTGGTTGATCATTTTTTTGGGGGTAGAAAATAAAAAAAATATTTAAAATCAAGTCCATTGAGGGACACAGGAATCCAGGAACAGTCGGGTTATACTGCTGCCTACAGGAGGCTGGGATACTGGTGTACAGAAATGTTGTAAGCCGGTTCCCATATAACCCCTCCCTACCCAGCATGCCTCAGCTTTGTGAGAAAGCAACACACAGGACCAGTTAGTGTCACTAAACCCCCATCATAAAAAACAAATAAATGGCGTATTCCATGCTGGTCACACTCATCACTATGAGATTCCTTCTCTGTATTCTGCAGAAATCCTGGTTGATCCGGCTGCTCTCTAGCAAGTTTGTAGAGTGGTGTTGGCGGCTCTGCACATGCTCAGTTCTCAGTGAGTTTCTATGCTGACCATTTCCTCCCTATTACATCTGAGCAGCCCATGTGACTATAGAGTCACACATGTGGGCGTGTACACAGTGGTAAATGACCGCCCACTCCCTCCCTCTTCCTCCTCCTCCATGCCCACTAACCAGCTAAACACAATGGGGGGCGGGACGTTATATGTATATTAATGGAGGCTTCACCTCCCTCTTATTCTAAGACACAGGCTGGAGGGGTGTGGCACAGCCTGTGACTGGCAGAAATCCGCCCACACGTTATATCCAAAAAATAATAAAGATTTGATTTCAAATATATATTTTGTATGACAATTTAAAACCGTTTATAGATATTTATTTTTACTTGGTATTTTTTTATTTTATTTTTGGAACATGTGACCAGCAGCGGAGGACTAGAAGCTCCTACTTATGTTTCCCTGCAGACAGGCTGGGAGAGAGCCGGGTCATGTGACAGCTGGATATCCATTAGGAAAAACTGACTTTTTTTCTTTTTTTTTTTTTAAATTAAAATAATTAGAGTGCCATCCTCCCCATACAGAAATAGAAGCGAGAACACAGTGTATTTAGTATCACTTCAAAGACATGGAGGGGGGAGGGGTCTGTGTCCCTCGATGGACTTCAAGAGCTGAAGAAAATGCATCCAACCTCATATGACGGACACTAGCAAAAAACTGAGGCATGCTGGGTAGAGGAGGGGGTTACACAGGGGCTGGCTGACAACTTTGGCATTGTCCAGTCCTCCCATAGGTGGCAGTATAACTCAACTGTTTCTGAATCTCTGTGTCCCTCAATGGATAATGAAGGAATGAGTCCAATGTGTGTTGTGGCAGCAAATCGGCTGAAATCTGTGAAATATGACGATCTATCCGAAAAATATAACTGCTGTCATGAGGTGTGATTGTGTGTTTTTTATGCTGTGTTCTGATTGGCCACCTCTCCTCCTCTCTCTTTCAGCTTTGAGAAGTATTATATAATGTGCTCCTTGCTGTATAACGGGAAAGATTTGTTCAAACCGGTTCAGTCCAAGAAAGTGGGAACATACAAGAGCTTCTTCTATCTGGTGAAATGGGACGAGCTGTAAGTACCGATACAACCTGCAGGATGGCGGAGTTCCTCCACAGAGTCCTCTGTCCTGCACCGCATAGGTCACTAAATGTCTGTCTACCGCCAAGACCCGGGTATGAGTTCTGGGTGGAATAGGTCTGGGTTAGAACCCTTCATAGGCTTTTACTGATATAACCAAAGTAATGTAGGTGGGAGAGACTCTGCTGCAAAATTGTTTCTTGACCGTTGTGACTTTTAGGGCTCAGTCACACTTCGCGTAGCGGGAAATCGCATTTCCACTTGCGATGTGGGCGATTTTCACGCGATTCTGCGTGTCACACATAGGGGCAGCCTGTTCACTTCAATGGGCTGCCATGTACGTGTTTGTTGCCTAGAAGAAGCTCCTTTTTTTTTTGGGCGACAAGTTTCACTGTGTTTTTAACCACATACAGACCGAACCAATTTGCAGCCAAAGGACCAGGCCCCTTTTTGCGATTCGGCACTGCGTCGCTTTTAACTGACAATTGCGCGGTCGTGCGACGTGGCTCCCAAGCAAAATTGGCGTCCTTTTTTTTCCCACAAATAAGAGCTTTCTTTTGGTGGTATTTGATCGCCCCTGCGGTTTTTATTTTTTGCATTATAAACAAAAAAGAGCGACAATTTTGAAAAAAACGCATTATTTTTACTTTTTGCTAGAATATCCCCCAAAAATATATAAAAATTTATTTTTTATTTTTTTTTTTTTTTTTTCCTCAGTTTAGGCCTATACTTATTCTTCTACATATCTTTGGTAAAAAAAAAAATCGCAATAAGCGATTATTGATTGGTTTGCGCAGAAGTTATAGCGTTTACAAAATGGGGGATAGTTTTATAGCATTTTTATTAATAATTTTTTTTTATTAATAATGGCGGCGATCAACGATTTTTATTGTGACTGCGACATTATGGCGGGACACATCGGACATTTTTGACACATTTTTGGGACCATTGTCATTTATACAGCAATCAATTCTTTTTAAATGCATTGATTCCTGTATAAATGACACTGCAGTGAAGGGGTTAACCACATGGGGGCAGTGTAGGTGTTAAGTATGCCTAGGGGTGTGTTTCTTACTGTGGGGGGCGTGGCTGTCAGCTAGTGAATGCTGATCTCTGCTCCAATCACAAGGAGCAGAGATCAGCGTCACTAGTTGCTAGGCAGAACGGGGAGATGCTGTTTATTTCCGCATCTCCCCGTTCAGCCTTCCTGTGAGACGATCGGGTATGTGTCCCCGCGGCGATCGAGTCCGCGGGACCCGCGACCGGCCTCACGGGGTTCCCGATCGGCGCGCGCCCGATGGCACGGAGGCATTAAAAAAGGGACTTGTATATACGCCCTTAGGCCTGTCCGTGCCATTCTGCTGACGTACATCGTCGTGCGCGGGTCGGGAAGCTGTTAAAGTCATGTTATGCTGCGATTGCAGAGTGATTTTTTTCGTACAACAATCGCAGCAAAATCACACCGTGTTTGAGGTTCCATCATTCAAGAATGAATTTTTGGTTCTGCACCGATTGCCATGTGATTTGGAATCTCTGGCAGATTTGCGACAATTATGCCCCGCGGTTCCAAATCGCAAAGTGTGAATGGAGCCTTAGTATTGTTGGTGCCCTCGTTGGGGAAATTTCACCCTCTCTTTGGAAAATTCCAAATGTCTGTTGTCAGCATAACCAGCAATATAGGGGAAGTCTACCAATGGGGAGACCTGTTCTGGTGACGACTGACACTAAGAAGGCGTTCCTCTCACTTAGGAATGATTTCCTCTCACTTCCACTAGATGTGTAGTGCAGTGCGGTATGGGATATGTATGTATGCAAGTGTATTTATATATTGTTTCTTTATATTATTATTGTCTCGGCGTGTTTCTCTGCTTTTCCCTGATATCTGACACAAAGTCCTCCTAGACTGGATCTGTCATGACAAAGTCCTGTTCCTTGTCTGTTTTCCAGGATAATTTTTCCCATACAGATCGCACAGCTGCCATTAGAGTCCATCCTTCAGCTCCGCCTGTACGGGATCCTGAACCCAAACAGCGGGGGTTCCCCGGACTCCAATAAGCAGAGGAAGGGACCAGAGTTGCTGGGACAGGTGACCTTACCGCTCTTCAGCTACAGGAGGTAGGTGATTGGGTACACCGTGTAATGTGTGGGATGATATTACTGGACAGGGCAGGAGAATGGCAGCCAATGTCTAATCGCTGCACCAGCCAGTCCTCATTATCCAAGACCTGGCCATGGCAGCATTGGGTCTCAAAGGGAAAAAATGCCCCCAGCTCTGGCTGCAGTACTCCTCTGCATTTTCACAACGCCGTGTTCTCAGGGCCTTCATTCACCATGATCTGGTGCTCTGGGTGGTCAGTTCTGCTCTCCGCGTCCATAAGGACCGCCCAGCCTGGAGAATAGGACTCGGCGCCATCACCTGATTCTCAGGTTGATTTCCTGAACTAGCAGAGGAAAGTTCAATGATTATTACTGGAAGAGTAGTTGAGTGTTTGTTATTTATACTCTTCTCTGCACCTCGGGGGTCCTCCTGTCCATCACACCGCCGATAGCTGGACATAAACACACAGAATGTTTCTATTCATCCTGCAAGCTGAATGATAAAAAATCTGATTCCTCTTTTTACGCTCTACAATGCCAATTAACGAATCTCCCGCTGTGGCAATTGCATTTTGACCGCCTGTTCTGCTGATTGGAGGCAAAAAAATGCATGCCAGTCTCCTTAGATTTTTCATTTTGAGGGATGTTGGGTGGGGGGGGGCCCAACTGGGCACAATTCATTCCATGTATGGCCAGCTTTGGACTTTGTCCCTTCTCACCATGTACCAACCAGTGACCGCACCTGGACAGTTGGTAACATTCATTGGACGGTGGTGGGTGGAGGCGGAGCTTTAGGCATCGGGTGACGATGTTGAGTATCAGAGGGACTTGTGGGCACCTGGTGATACCTTCTTCTACACAACATTTGTCATTGTATGAGATATGTGACCTCCTGACAGGTTCACTTTATGTGGTCAGAAGTTCGAAGTGGGACTCAAACTGTTATTTATAGAATCTAATCTGATTGGCCCAAACCTCTGTATACTGACGTACTGAGTTCTATTAGTAATAGTAAATGATGGTTTCCAGTCCTCAATGTTCTGAGCTCTCTCTTCAGAACGCTGACATGTGGAACCAAGCTTCTAAACCTGTGGACAACCATCCTGCCCGGTGCGGGGTCAGTGACTGTGGGAAGGAGGACACTGCCGATGCAGAAGCTGGTCATACAGGTGAGTGCGGTACAAGTGTGTTCAGTATTCTGCGGGGGAGGGGGGGGGTCTCTGATCTGCAAATCCCAGTATGGTCATACACTGGAAGGGTGAACGGTTATACCTGTGAGATCAGGAGGAGGTTGGAGTCATCCAGGTAAGACATACAGACATACAAGCAAGCCTTGGGTAAAACTTACAGCAGAACTAAATCTAACTTGTAAGAAGCTGGGAGCATTCAGCTCATTATTGCTGTGTCTCTTCTGTGATAAGACACCTAGCTGTCTGCTCATAGTCTTCTATCAATTGTGCGCATGCGCAGTTCAGCGTGCATTCCCGGGACAGACTGACTCCTGTGTGTTTGTGCGGGATAATGTCACCCCCCACCAGCCAATCAAGAGGCTGTAAACCTGCAAGTAGATCAGGGAGATGATGAAAGCGACCAGTAAGGGATGTCAGTCACATCGCTGGAAGGTGGAGGGGAGTAAAATCCTCTTCTGGCCAGTTATGATTATTTCAAGGACTTCAGTAATTTTCATTGCAGACTTCCTGCCCCAGGGAGACTAATTCCTGCTTTCCTGGCTCCTCCTCCACTGTGCTGTGATTGGTGGCACCCCAGTGGTGGGCGGGGGAGGTAAGAAGTGTAATATATACACCTGTCCTGTAATCAGGTATTTTGGCCTCTCTGTGAACCTTTTCACAATTAATGGATCTGATTTGCTGCATGCGGCAGTGCAGAGTGATGACTCGGTGTCGTCCTCCAGGTGGATTTCCCCTCTCCGGCTTTCTATATTGTGTACAAAGCTCCGGAGGCGACCAGCAGCTGCACACCGCAGACCATCGATACACTGGAGAAGGATGCCAAGAACAGACTGCTGACTCTCCTCTCCAAAGAGGCCCTGTCTGGGTAAGTGCTGGGGACGGGTGACAAATGGAAGCTGCCTGTTCACAACACGGATATCTGCTGTATTGTGACAGTGCGTGGGTCTTCCTCTCCCAATTCAATGACAATCAGAATGTGTCTGGGCAAAAAATGTTCTACATCTCTGCATTACGTATAGCGAGGAGTGGAATTTCGGGTGGCAAGGAGAGAGATTACAAGTTGAGTGGCGAGGAGAGGGGTTATGGATGGAGTGGGGTTACGGGTCAAGTAAGGAGAGGGGTTACAGGTCAAGTGATGTGTTGTGGGTTGAGTGATGAGTAGAGGGGGTACAGATCGAGTGATGAGTGGGGGTTACCGGTCGAGTGATGAGATGGGTTGTAGGTCGAGTGATGAGTAGAAGGGGGTACAGATCAGGTACAGATCGAATGATGAGATGGGTTACGGGTGGCGTGGAGAGGCGTTGCCGGTCGAGTGATGAGGAGAGGGGTTTTCGTGTGGTGTGGAGAGGAGTTGCGGGTCGAGTGGAGAGGGGATACAATTCAGCAATGAACCTTTATACTGTATACATGCCGCATTCCCTGTGCTGCTCCTCCAGAGATTGAGAATGATTGGCCACCTTGGCTGATGATGTCATCCTATTACAGGTTATCGAAGGAAGAGAAAGTCTTTCTGTGGGAGAAACGTAACTACTGCTACCAGAACAGGAACAGCCTCCCCAAGATCCTGGCCAGCGCCCCCAAATGGGACGTGTCCCATCTGGGTGATATCTATTCCCTGCTGCGCTCCTGGCCGCCCCTCACCCCAGTCTGTGCGCTGGAGCTGCTAGACTCCAGGTGAGCCATATCTCCAACATCAGCTGCTGCTTAGTATGGCGCTTCCTTCTGCCCCGAATGATTGATCTGCGGACAGGGTTCCCTGTACGGACCCCTCAGACTGAATACATTGTTCTCATGTGGTTCTCTGACACGCGGCTCTAACTGGACTGTTTTCTGGTTTTAGGTTCACAGATCAGGAGGTGCGCTCGGCAGCGGTGAGATGGGTTCAGGACGCCATGAGTGATGATGAGTTGGTGGATCTGCTGCCGCAGTTTGTGCAGGTGGGGTAATACATTGAATTCATAGCTGAATGTTATGGGAACATCGATATTTGGGAAGTCTCAGCAGGAATTAAAACTTACCTGCCGGGTTAAATGATTCCTATAAAGAAAATCTAAACTTCAGAAACGAAAAGCAGAAACATCTGAAAGAAAAAACAAACTTTTTTTTTATTTTTTTTTGCCTGTGAGCTGCACCCCTGAATGAAGCCCAATTTGTGGGCGTTCATATGGGGGTGACCAAGCACAGCCCAGTAACTACTTTGCTATGGCCAACCTTTCCGTCCACCCTCCAGTGTTCCCCACTTTATTTTCACCACCCCACCTTCTGCTGTCATTCTTTCCCATCCCCTCTATTCAATCCTCTCGCCTCCCACAGCCATTTCTGTTTCCCCCCACCTCCCTCTGTGACCTGTACCCCCGTGTGAAGCCCAATTTTTGGGTGTTCCTATGGGGTGCTCCAGCACAGCCCAGTAGGTACTGCTTCCTTTGCTATAGCCAACCATCCACCCCTAACCCATCCCCCATGTTCCCCCACCTTCATTATCACTCCCCCCATCATCTGTTATCCATTTAGTCTTCCTCCCACCTCCTGCTGTCATTCTCCCCAGCCCCTCTATTCACTCCTCTCACCCCCCGCAGTCATGTCCGGTCCCCTACTTCCCTCTGCTGATCTCACTCTCCTCCCACCTTCCGCTGCCACTCTCCTCCCACTCTCTCTCGCTGCCCACTCTCCCCTCTCCTCTACTCCCACCTTCCGCTGCCACTCTCCTCCCCACCCATACTCTCATCTCACTCCCCCCCCCCCCCGCTGCCACTCTCCTCCCACCTTCCGCTGCCACTCTCCTCCCACCTTCCGCTGCCACTCTCCTCCCACCTTCCGCTGCCACTCTCCTCCCACCTTCTGCTGCCACTCTCCTCCCAACTTCCTGCTGCCAATCTCGCTCTACTCCCACCTTCCGCTGTCCTTCTCTCCCAGCCCATACTCTCATCTCACTCCCCCCCCCGATCCCCTGATCTTCCTCTACTCCCACCTTCCGCTGTCCTTCTCTCCCAGCCCATACTCTCATCTCACTCCCTCCCCTGATCTCCCTCTACTCCCACCTTCCGCTGTCATTCTCTTCTCTATTCTTTCTGTATTCACTAGTCTCACCTAACACTGTCATTTGTTTATGTAAATGTATTTTCTGTATGTGGTTCACTAGTAACGCGTATACAGGGCAGTCCCGCTAACACCCCCCTCTCCTGCATGTCTAGTGATAGCGCTCGTCTCAAGGGCACACCAGCAGCCAGATACGAGCGCCATTACTCAGAACTTATTCAAATCTTGCAGCAAGGTTGAATAGCTGGGGGGGGGGGGACAGGTGGGGCACGCTGTTGGCGCCTACTCATCATCAGACACGGCACAGAGCAAAACGGGGCCAAGAGCAATGTGTACTCTGTCCCCTGGAGGAATAGAAGAATCTGGACATATTAGCCCGTTTCACACTGGAATGCGCGGGTTCCCGTGGGCTGCCACATGCATGGAACCACAAAACTACTGCAAGCGTTACTTTTCAGATCGCACAACACCAAACGGCGTAGCACTGCGGTACCATTTGCGAGATGCATTTGGGATGTCATCAACGTGTGTGTCTCACAGGGGCGTTGATGTGCTGTGCGGGAAATGTGCACGGAATGCGCCATTCCTGGTGTGAATGGGCCCTTATAGCGGGTGCTCTGTGTACCCGGGTTCTACATTACCCCTTTGTTCTTTCTTTCTGTCTGTAGGCCTTAAAACATGAGATTTACCTGGATAATGCACTGGTGCACTTCCTTCTGTCGCGCTCTCTGGGGAATATCCGGGTCGCACACTATTTATACTGGTAAGTCTTCCTTTCTCTGGTCACCGATGCTGAACCAAGTCTAGTTATTTTATTTTTAGATTAGAGAAATTCAGAACCATTTTTATCTCTCGGCACAGAGAATTTTCCATCCTTAGCCGGCTAAAAATAAACCTTGTGAGTGAATTCTGCAGACGGGTTCGAGAGCGCCAGAAGTGCCTCTTGGGGGACTCGGGGGGTTGGTGGAAATATTAACCCTTCAGATGTCTGTTCATGGAATACTAGAGATTTTCAGGGCAGTACTTGGGGGATATGGACTTGTATGGGTTGGAAACTGAGCAATGTTGGCACATGCCCAGTCGTGGAAGACAGTTGGGCCAATTATCGGGAGCTACCTCAGTTATTCAGGTCGCTATGTGCCATTAAGATTCTAATTTCCTGACAGTTTCCACAGAGCAAGAGGTTAATCCTGGGGGACTGAGCTCTAATGTCGCCCAGCAGTTCCTACAGTCACCTTAGTTATGTCTGGCTTTGGGGTGAGTGTTGAAAAAGTTTGACACTTACGAAGGTCAAGTCCAAATCTTTATTCATCCACAGAAGCCGACATGTTTCGGGGGAAATGCCTCCCGCTTCCTCAGGGCTGTCAGATGAGATGACTTGCATGTCTTTACCACTTACCCCAAAACTGGACATCTACTGTACAGCTTCCCTTGGGGGGGCATCAGAGAGGCAGCAAGCAAATCCTGGAACACGGTCCAGTCTACACTGCTCATTCGCTGTCTGTCAGCCACTTTGAAGGAGAACTGACTATGGGTTAAACCCTTATTATTATATTACGGGATATATTTAGTGCCAACAGTTTACGCAAAACACTGCTTCTAGAGGCATTTGGCGTTTCTTTTAGTTTTTTTATGCCTCTAGGAGAACATTAGTTGTTTATAATGTGTCTAGAGTCATTTTTAAAGCTGAGCATGTAGAAGCAGAAAAATAAACAGTTTTGCGATTTTGAGAGCGATTTTCCGGCAGAAAATGGCGTTTGTTTTTGTGCTCTCCAGTAAACAACATGGTTGTTAAGGAGCAGGAGACCGCTAACATCCTTAGAAACGAGCGCATAGCGTGTTAGAGCGGGCGGCCGCCACGTCCTTAACCAATGACTCTCTCACAGCTGAATATAAACAAAAGAATGCAGACATTGAAGAAGAAAACTCTGTGGGGTCCCCCCCAAATCCATACCAGACCCTTACCCGAGCATGCGGCCAGGAAAAGGGAAGGATGAGCGAGTGTGCAACCCCCCCTCCCCTTCCTGAACCATACCAGGCCATGTGCCCTCAACATGGACGGGTTACCCCCCCACAAAACACATTGTCCCTATGTTGATGAGGACAAGGGCCTCTTCCCCACAACCCTGGTCCAAGAGGGAGTGTGGGGTGACTTATCGAAATCTGGAAGCCCCCATGTGAATTAGTATGAGGTAAATGGTACCCCTACTCATTCACCAAAAAAGTTGTGCAAATAAAGACAGGAGACAATTTTTGACAAGTCCTTAAAAGTAAAAAAATGTGTGGATCCTTTGTCAATCACCATGAATGCCGACCCGCATAAACAAGTCCGCACCCGACACTGGCTCCCACTGACTGACCGCTCCACTTCATAACTACTGCTAAAGAAACTAAGGGGCAAGGGCTCCTGGTGACCCCTGCCCCCTTGTGATGTCATGAACTGGGCATTCCTCTCTCTCTGCTCTCACCCATAAATTGAAAGTACATGTAGCCATCACCATTGTGAAATGAGTGTCGGAAGTCCAGTATGTAGTTGTAATTAAGGCGTCCTGGAGGGGTTTAGCCAGACTGTTTGCACCTGGATGATCTGGGCTGTGGACACTGCCATAAGGCTGGCTAAGTGGTGGCAGCCATCATGGTAGAGGTAAAGGACTTTGCTTCTTCATGTTGATTCGTAGTAATCTGATGATGACTGGTGGGGTAGTAATAATAGATCAAGAAGCAGCAGGAGAGATGCAGGAAGAACAGATGCACAGAATAAAGAAGAAGCAGAGAGGCTCTTGCATTACAGGTCCTCAGGTAAGGCTTTCACTCCAGCAAGGAGAACCGTGAGCCGCACGGTGTAGTGACATCTCCAAAACTTGCTTAGACTAGCATGCAGAGGCAGCGGTGTCTTTAGATGATCTCACACTGCAGATATCTAGCTATGGGGAAACGGAAGAGAAGTGCCTAGGCACAGGAAGTGCCTTACTATTTCAGGAGGAATTCAATGGTTACGTTTTTCCTGGTAATGCTTTTGCACAGTTACTATCTTTTAGATGTTCCGTATCAGACAGCAGATCTTTCTAACTTCAGGTCCATATTTCAGTCTAGTCAGTAGCTGTCTTTGTGATTTAGGCTTTTAAAGGACTCGCTGAATGATCCGCACTTCGGGAGCCGCTATGAGCAGATTCTGGGCGCTCTTCTCTCCATCGTTGGGAAAGGACTGCGGCAGGAACTGGAGAAGCAGACCAGACTCACCCAGCTTCTGGGCGTGGTGGCGGAGAAGGTCCGGCAAGCCAACGGTTCTGCCAGACAAGTAAGATGATTAGTGTCTGAATCCATAGATATTCTCTGTCCTTGTGAGGACCTTCTAGTTGTTGCAGCACAGAGAATCTGGGAAGCTTCCAGTTTTTGTGTCCTGCCTACCATCCCCCTCGCCAGGAGCATTTCCCCATCCCGAGAATGCCGATCAATTTGCAGCGGTTTTGTATCCAGAGAATGCCGATGGAATGTGCCCCCCCCCCCCAGTACGGCCTGGGTCTGACCCATCAAATATTGTGTCATTACCAAAACAAAATGTAAAATTCCCGTCAGTGTCTAAACTAATAAATAACAGTAGCACATGAAAAATGATATATGGACAGTGTAAAGTTATATTAAAGCGGAACTTCAGTCATTTTTTTCATCTTTCCATCTATTAAATCTTCTGCCCCTGTTGTTGTTTTAACTTTGGATAGTAAAACATTTTTTTTTTCTGCCATTAAATCCCGTATACAGCCACTTCCTGTTTCTTGTCTGGTCATTAGCCGAGGCTTATGACATCATGCACAGCTCTCTATTGGGAGAGTTTGCCAGGAAGAGAGGGGGAGGGCCAATGAGAGCTGGAGGTGTGCCTCTCTGTGTCTGTGTAAATCCAGGAAGTGAACAGGCAGCAGCTTCAGCTGCCCACAGTTAAAATGGCTGCAGCCAGACTCGGTGGAGGGAGATTTCTGCAGCATATTTGGCAAGTACAGAATCGCAGTATATATAAAATAATATGCAAAGTGGTTGGAGGGAAGCTTCAGAATGGCAAAGATGTTTTTATTACAAATTGTGTGAGCAGACTGCAGTTCCTCTTTAATAAAGTAGCATCAGTGTAAACACTAGAAAAAAAAAAGAGTCCATTCAATATAAAGTCCATACAAAAAGTATATAATAAAGTTTGTGCAAAAAGAATATATTCAACAAAATGTAAATTTTCACAGTGAAAAGTCCAAATATTCATCACACCCCATGTGTTGGTATTTTGTAAAAGTATCAATGCACCTCGAATCCACCACCAAAGTGATCAAGTGAACCCTTTCTCTCTCACATTTTGTTTTGGTATTAATTTATTAAAGTGAAGGGCCACCCTGAAAAAAAAAACTTCATAAAAATTTAAAAGGGAAAATGGCTGTTGCTAGGCAGATCGTCCTAATCTGCCTCTTTATGTTCCGCGGAGTTGTTCGGTCTTCTGCTCCTAGCGTCGTCTTCTAGTGAATGGGCGCGGTGTGTTATGGGAACTGTGTGTGTCCCACAACACAGCGCATTCCCAAATTCACACGCGCAGCGCGACTCGCGCATGCGCAGTAGGGAACGGGCAGTGAAGCCAACAAGACTCCGCTGCCTGTTTCCCTTAGTTAAAATGGCGGCGCCGGGAACCGAGACCCGAGGGGCGGTCGGTCTCAGGCGGCCGACATCGCAGGCACCCAGGACAGGTAAGTGTGCTTATTAAAAGTCAGCAGCTACAGTGCTTGTAGCTGCTGACTTTAAAAAATTTTCCCGGCTGGCCCTCCCCTTTAAGTAGCAGCACGTTTTTCATTATTATATTGTAGCGTGTGATTTAGCGCTGTGAAATCTTTATTAATATCGCACCATTGGCTCACTTTTGTATGTTTTGCACATTAATGTTTATCCTTTTAATCTGTGTGTAAATGTTTAGGTGGGTTTGTGTTGATCCTCCGGCCCCATAAGGAGCGGACCTGTCCTCTGGTGTCACTGATGGTTGTGTTATTCCTGCAGGTTGTCCTCCAGGAGGGGATGGAACGGGTGCAGCTTCTCTTCAGGAAGAATAAGATCCGTTTACCGCTCAGCCCGAGTCTGAAGGCCAAAGAGCTGAATGTGAAGGTCAGTCCTGCAGATAAAGGGGATCAAATCCTCTGTATATGACCCTGGGGGGGGAGGGGGCGACATGTATCCCAGTCTAGAACATTCCGTGTCACTGTGTGATACTTTATTATAAACTTCTCAGATGTACAAAATGTATCATAAACTAACAGTGTGGGGACATTCTGTATATAGAGCGGTACAGAAATCCCCCCCCTATCTCTGTCCAGCTAATCAGCACATAATAACTTATTAGGACGGGTTCAATGACTGAGGCCATCTAGTGGCAGAAAATAAATACTGTGGAGGAAATCTCTGGATTGATTTAGAACTAGACATGTGCAATTCCTTTTCCTTTTTATTTGTTTTCCGTTAAAATTTGTTATATTCGTTATCGTACGAATGATTCGCTAAAAATTTTAACGAATAACAAATTATCGAATCGAACAAATATGAAAAACAACGAAAATCCGAAATAACCAAATTAGAAACAACGAAACTACAAAAGAAGAAAATCCGAAAAACGAAAACAGGAACAACGAAAATCAAAATGAACGAAAAAATTCGTACATTCGTAACTTTCTATTTTTTTTGAATTGGTAATTTTCCGTGTCCCTTACAATGGCGCTGCTTAACGTGCTTCGAATGGATTGAACGAAAAAATTCGTACATTCGTAACTTTTTTTTTTTTCGATTCGTAATTTTCCGTGTCTCTTACAATGTAATAATAGCACACACATTACATAACATTATGAATTATGCTCCGATTACGAATCTACGAAAACAATGTTACAAAAGTACGAATAAATCAATCTTACGAAAGTACGAATGTAACTAAATCTACGAAAATACGAATGCGTCCGAATTTCTAATAAACGAAAATTAAACTAACGGCAAAACGAATCAATGAAAAATTAACTCTTACGAAAATACGAATCGTTACGAATACGAACACCGACGACTTACGAAAATACGAATCGTTACGAATCAACAGAAAGGAAACGAAACTAAACAAATTTTTCTATTGTGCACATGTCTATTTAGAACTATCAGCATCTTCATATGTTATATGGACTGACGTAATTTGCACTAGAACTAGCCGGACTGAGGAATGTTTGTATTGCCCTGACCACGCCCACCGCATTTTCTTTCTCATTGAGGGTCACAAAGTCAGAAACGGTTATACTGCCACCTTCAGGAGGCTGTGACACCAGCAGAAGAATTGTTAGGTGCCCCCCCCCCCCCCATATAACCATTACTGAATTCCTGTGTCCCTCAATAGATAAGGAAATCTTATTTTTGTTATTTATGAATTGGGGGGGGGGGGGGGGTGCTGCCATTACTTTTGCCATGCTCTTATGTTGCATTGACCTCCTGTGTCCTCTCTATGATGGTATATGGTGCTCCCCTCTTCTCCCCGCAGGCGTGCTCCTTCTTCAACTCCAATGCGGTTCCCCTGAAAGTGACCATGGTGAGCGCCGACCCGCTGGGGGAGGAAATCAACTCCATGTTTAAGGTTCGTAGTCTGATGGCGGAATTACTGGCGGCCATAGATGAGAGATTTGCTGAGTCCCGTCTTTGTCTTGTAGGTGGGAGAAGATCTGCGGCAGGACATGCTGGCTCTACAGATGATAAAGATTATGGACAAGCTGTGGTTACAGGAAGGTCTGGACATGCGGATGGTCCTCTTTAAATGTCTTTCCACGGGCAAAGACAGAGGTGGGTGTTCCTGAATGGCGGGTGACCTTCTGTGAGGACTAGAACAGGAATGGAGAGGAGCGTTCCTTAAAGTGGAGCTCCGTACTAAACTGCATTTTAGAGCAGCACGATAGCCAGACACCCAGTGAGGGATCCAAACGTATGTATGAGGAACGCATTTCAGATACGAGTAACAGGAAGTTCTGCTCACATCCATGCCCCGGGTGTCACCAGAGAGCTCCGCTCACATCCATGCCCCGGGTGTCACCAGGAAGTTCAGCTCACATCCATGCCCCGGGTGTCACCAGGAAGTTCAGCTCACATCCATGCCCCGGGTGTCACCAGGGAGTTCAGCTCACATCCATGCCCCGGGTGTCACCAGAGAGCTCCGCTCACATCCATGCCCCGGGTGTCACCAGGAAGTTCAGCTCACATCCATGCCCCGGGTGTCACCAGGGAGTTCAGCTCACATCCATGCCCCGGGTGTCACCAGGAAGTTCAGCTCACATCCATGCCCCGGGTGTCACCAGGAAGTTCAGCTCACATCCATGCCCCGGGTGTCACCAGGGAGTTCAGCTCACATCCATGCCCCGGGTGTCACCAGGAAGTTCAGCTCACATCCATGCCCCGGGGTGTCACTAGAGAGTTCAGCTCACATCCATGCCCCGGGTGTCACCAGAGAGTTCAGCTCACATCCATGCCCCGGGTGTCACCAGAGAGCTCCGCTCACATCCATGCCCCGGGTGTCACCAGGAAGTTCAGCTCACATCCATGCCCCGGGTGTCACCAGGAAGTTCAGCTCACATCCATGCCCCGGGTGTCACCAGGAAGTTCAGCTCACATCCATGCCCCGGGTGTCACCAGAGAGCTCCGCTCACATCCATGCCCCGGGTGTCACCAGAGAGTTCAGCTCACATCCATGCCCCGGGGTTTCACCAGAGAGTTCAGCTCACATCCATGCCCCGGGTGTCACCAGAGAGCTCCGCTCACATCCATGCCCCGGGTGTCACCAGAGAGTTCAGCTCACATCCATGCCCCGGGTGTCACCAGGAAGTTCTGCTCACATCCATGCCCCGGGTTTCACCAGAGAGTTCAGCTCACATCCATGCCCCGGGTGTCACCAGAGAGCTCCACTCACATCCATGCCCCGGGTGTCACCAGGAAGTTCAGCTCACATCCATGCCCCGGGTGTCACCAGAGAGCTCCGCTCACATCCATGCCCCGGGTGTCACCAGAGAGTTCAGCTCACATCCATGCCCCGGGTGTCAGCAGGAAGTTCAGCTCACATCCATGCCCCGGGTGTCACCAGGAAGTTCTATTCACATCCATGCCCCGGGGGTCACCAGAGAGTTCAGCTCACATCCATGCCCTGGGTGTCACCAGGAAGTTCAGCTCACATCCATGCCCCGGGTGTCACCAGGAAGTTCTGCTCACATCCATGCCCCGGTTGTCAGCAGGAAGTTCTGCTCACATCCATGCCCCGGGTGTCACCAGGAAGTTCTGTTTTTTACATCCATGCCCCGGGTGTCAGCAGGAAGTTCAGCTCACATCCATGCCCCGGGTGTCACCAGGAAGTTCAGCTCACATCCATGCCCCGGGTGTCACCAGAGTTCAGCTCACATCCATGCCCCGGGTGTCACCAGGAAGTTCCGCTCACATCCATGCCCCGGGTGTCACCAGGAAGTTCTGTTCACATCCATGCCCCGGGTGTCACCAGAGAGCTCCGCTCACATCCATGCCCCGGGTGTCACCAGAGAGCTCCGCTCACATCCATGCCCCTGGGTGTCACCAGGAAGTTCCGCTCACATCCATGCCCCGGGTGTCACCAGAGAGTTCCGCTCACATCCATGCCCTGGGTGTCACCAGAGAGTTCAGCTCACATCCATGCCCCGGGTGTCACCAGGAAGTTCTGCTCACATCCATGCCCCGGGTGTCAGCAGGAAGTTCAGCTCACATCCATGCCCCGGGTGTCACCAGAGAGTTCAGCTCACATCCATGCCCTGGGTGTCACCAGGAAGTTCAGCTCACATCCATGCCCCGGGGTGTCACCAGGAAGTTCTGCTCACATCCATGCCCCGGTTGTCAGCAGGAAGTTCTGCTCACATCCATGCCCCGGGTGTCACCAGAGAGCTCCGCTCACATCCATGCCCCGGGTGTCACCAGAGAGCTCTCCGCTCACATCCATGCCCCGGGTGTCACCAGAGAGCTCCAGCTCACATCCATGCCCCGGGTGTCACATCCATGCCCCGGGTGTCACCAGGAAGTTCTGCTCACATCCATGCCCCGGGTGTCACCAGAGAGTTCAGCTCACATCCATGCCCCGGGTGTCACCAGGAAGTTCTGTTTTTTACATCCATGCCCCGGGTGTCAGCAGGAAGTTCCGCTCACATCCATGCCCCGGGTGTCACCAGGAAGTTCTGCTCACATCCATGCCCCGGGTGTCACCAGAGTTCAGCTCACATCCATGCCCCGGGTGTCACCAGGAAGTTCCGCTCACATCCATGCCCCGGGTGTCACCAGGAAGTTCCGCTCACATCCATGCCCCGGGTGTCACCAGAGAGCTCTGCTCACATCCATGCCCCGGGTGTCAGCAGGAAGTTCCGCTCACATCCATGCCCCGGGTGTCAGCAGGAAGTTCCGCTCACATCCATGCCCCGGGTGTCACCAGGAAGTTCCGCTCACATCCATGCCCCGGGTGTCACGAGAGAGTTCAGCTCACATCCATGCCCCGGGTGTCACCAGGAAGTTCCGCTCACATCCATGCCCCGGGTGTCAGCAGGAAGTTCAGCTCACATCCATGCCCCGGGTACAGTATTATACATCTCCCAATAGGAACTCTGATAGCAAGAAAACCTGACCGATGAGCCAGAATAAAACAGTTATTTAGTCGGAGTTCCACTTTAATGAGCAGGTTACATTATAGAAGAATTCTAGGCCTTCCCAGAGCCGACTTCATCTGATGATCTCCCTTCTATATCTGTAATACGAGAAATGATGGTACAAACAGTCAATAGAAATATCTGTAGTGTAGGGAAGATCCTGCCATCCCCATTACCCAGCATTCCTTGGTATTGGAGGCGTTTTCATTGTATGCAATGTGTCTTTTTATGGTCATGAGAGGAGGAGCTTCGGGGGATTGGTGGTGTGACTGAGCGCCTCACACTTGGTTGCAGGTCTGGTGGAGCTGGTTCTGTCCTCTGATACTCTGAGGAAAATCCAGGTTGAATATGGATTGACGGGTTCCTTCAAGGACAAACCGCTGGCAGAGTGGCTGCGAAAGTATAACCCGTCCGAGGAGGAATATGAGAAGGTAATGTGGAAATGCTGGGCGAAGGCCACCTGGTAATATAACACAGATATACGTGAGATGGGGGTCCTCACATTGGGGGGACATAGACACTGGAGTGTGGGTGAGATGGGGGTCCTCACATTGGGGGTACATAGACACTGGAGTGTGGGTGAGATGGGGGTCCGCACATTGGGGGTACATAGACACTGGAGTGTGGGTGAGATGGGGGACCTCACATTGGGGGGACATAGACACTGGAGTGTGGGTGAGATGGGGGTCCTCACATTGGGGGGACATAAACACTGGAGTGTGGGTGAGATGGGGGTCCTCACATTGGGGGGACATAGACACCGGAGTGTGGATGAGATGGGGGTCCTCACATTGGGGGGACATAGACATTGGAGTGTGGGTGTGATGGGGGTCCTCACATTGGGTGGACATAGACACTGGCGTGTGGGTGAGATGGGGGACCTCACATTGGGGGGACATAGACACCGGAGTGTGGATGAGATGGGGGTCCTCACATTGGGGGGACATAGACATTGGAGTGTGGGTGAGATGGGGGGGGACATAGACACTGGCGTGTGGGTGAGATGGGGGACCTCACATTGGGGGGACATAGACACTGGCGTGTGGGTGAGATGGGGGACCTCACATTGGGGGGACATAGACACTGGAGTGTGGGTGAGATGGGGTCCTCACATTGGGGGTACATAGACACTGGAGTGTGGGTGAGATGGGGTCCTCACATTGGGGGTACATAGACACTGGAGTGTGGGTGAGATGGGGGTCCTCACATTGGGGGTACATAGACACTGGAGTGTGGGTGAGATGGGGTCCTCACATTGGGGGGACATAGACACCGGAGTGTGGATGAGATGGGGGTCCTCACATTGGGGGGACATAGACACTGGAGTGTGGGTGAGATGGGGGTCCGCACATTGGGGGTACATAGACACTGGAGTGTGGATGAGATGGGGGTCCTCACATTGGGGGGACATAGACACTGGAGTGTGGGTGAGATGGGGGTCCTCACATTGGGAGTACATAGACACTGGAGTGTGGGTGAGATGGGGGACCTCACATTGGGGGTACATAGACACTGGAGTGTGGGTGAGATGGGGGTCCTCACATTGGGGGGTACATAAACACTGGAGTGTGGGTGAGATGGGGGTCCGCACATTGGGGGTACATAGACACTGGAGTGTGGATGAGATGGGGGTCCTCACATTGGGGGTACATAAACACTGGAGTGTGGGTGAGATGGGGTCCTCACATTGGGGGGTACATAAACACTGGAGTGTGGGTGAGATGGGGGTCCGCACATTGGGGGGACATAGACACTGGAGTGTGGGTGAGATGGGGGTCCGCACATTGGGGGTACATAGACACTGGAGTGTGGATGAGATGGGGGTCCGCACATTGGGGGTACATAGACACTGGAGTGTGGGTGAGATGGGGGTCCGCACATTGGGGGTACATAGACACTGGAGTGTGGATGAGATGGGGGTCCGCACATTGGGGGGACATAGACACTGGAGTGTGGGTGAGATGGGGGTCCTCACATTGGGGGGACATAGACATTGGAGTGTGGGTGTGATGGGGGTCCTCACATTGGGTGGACATAGACACTGGCGTGTGGGTGAGATGGGGGACCTCACATTGGGGGGACATAGACACCGGAGTGTGGATGAGATGGGGGTCCTCACATTGGGGGGACATAGACATTGGAGTGTGGGTGAGATGGGGGGGGACATAGACACTGGCGTGTGGGTGAGATGGGGGACCTCACATTGGGGGGACATAGACACTGGCGTGTGGGTGAGATGGGGGACCTCACATTGGGGGGACATAGACACTGGAGTGTGGGTGAGATGGGGTCCTCACATTGGGGGTACATAGACACTGGAGTGTGGGTGAGATGGGGTCCTCACATTGGGGGGACATAGACATTGGAGTGTGGGTGAGATGGGGGGGGACATAGACACTGGCGTGTGGGTGAGATGGGGGACCTCACATTGGGGGGACATAGACACTGGCGTGTGGGTGAGATGGGGGACCTCACATTGGGGGGACATAGACACTGGAGTGTGGGTGAGATGGGGTCCTCACATTGGGGGTACATAGACACTGGAGTGTGGGTGAGATGGGGGACCTCACATTGGGTGGACATAGACACTGGCGTGTGGGTGAGATGGGGTCCTCACATTGGGGGTACATAGACACTGGAGTGTGGGTGAGATGGGGTCCTCACATTGGGGGTACATAGACACTGGAGTGTGGGTGAGATGGGGGTCCTCACATTGGGGGTACATAGACACTGGAGTGTGGGTGAGATGGGGGTCCTCACATTGGGGGGACATAGACACCGGAGTGTGGATGAGATGGGGGTCCTCACATTGGGGGGACATAGACACTGGAGTGTGGGTGAGATGGGGGTCCGCACATTGGGGGTACATAGACACTGGAGTGTGGATGAGATGGGGGTCCTCACATTGGGGGGACATAGACACTGGAGTGTGGGTGAGATGGGGGGGGACATAGACACTGGAGTGTGGGTGAGATGGGGGTCCTCACATTGGGGGTACATAGACACTGGAGTGTGGGTGAGATGGGGGACCTCACATTGGGGGTACATAGACACTGGAGTGTGGGTGAGATGGGGGTCCTCACATTGGGGGTACATAAACACTGGAGTGTGGGTGAGATGGGGGTCCGCACATTGGGGGTACATAGACACTGGAGTGTGGATGAGATGGGGGTCCTCACATTGGGGGGTACATAAACACTGGAGTGTGGGTGAGATGGGGGTCCTCACATTGGGGGGTACATAAACACTGGAGTGTGGGTGAGATGGGGGTCCGCACATTGGGGGGACATAGACACTGGAGTGTGGATGAGATGGGGGTCCGCACATTGGGGGTACATAGACACTGGAGTGTGGGTGAGATGGGGGTCCGCACATTGGGGGTACATAGACACTGGAGTGTGGATGAGATGGGGGTCCGCACATTGGGGGGACATAGACACTGGAGTGTGGGTGAGATGGGGTCCTCACATTGGGGGGACATAGACACCGGAGTGTGGATGAGATGGGGGTCCGCACATTGGGGGTACATAGACACTGGAGTGTGGGTGAGATGGGGGTCCTCATATTGGGGGGACATAGACACTGGAGTGTGGGTGAGATGGGGGGTCCTCACATTGGGGGGACATAGACACTGGAGTGTGGGTGAGATGGGGGTCCTCACATTGGGGGGACATAGACACTGGAGTGTGGGTGAGATGGGGGTCCTCACATTGGGGGGACATGGACACTGGAGTGTGGGTGAGATGGGGGTCCGCACATTGGGGGTACATAGACACTGGAGTGTGGGTGAGATGGGGGTCCTCACATTGGGGGTACATAGACACTGGAGTGTGGGTGAGATGGGGGTCCTCACATTGGGGGGACATGGACACTGGAGTGTGGGTGAGTTGGGGGTCCTCACATTGGGGGTACATAGACACTGGCGTGGGGTGAGATGGGGTCCTCACGTTGGGGGTCCTCACATTGGGGGTCCTCACATTGGGGGAGCTCCAGGGTTGGGTGATGGAGATCTGCCACCTCTGACCGGTCGTCTTGATTTTTAGGCGTCGGAGAACTTCATCTACTCGTGTGCGGGTTGCTGTGTGGCCACCTATGTGCTGGGAATCTGCGATCGTCATAACGATAACATCATGCTGAGGAGCACCGGTCACATGTTTCACATCGACTTCGGGAAGTTCCTCGGTCACGCCCAGATGTTCGGAAGCTTCAAGAGGCAAGTCGGAGAGATATTTATCATTTATTACATTATATGAACAAATAATAGTTCAGTCCCATTAGGATGAGGATATTTGGAGGGATTCTGCTTTTTATCACCGGGTCCCTGTCTGGTGGTGGGGGAGGGGCGCTGCTTTATTAGGTGATTACTGTCCAATGACAATGATCACCTACTAGAGGTCTGTGTTTTATATCTGGGTGTTGGTGACCCCCCCCAGTCTGCCTGGTTCAGATGATCCTATGGGGGGGGGGGGACAGTCAGTATTGTAGTTTCTTGTCCATCCCGGACATGGGGGATGTATGTTTAGCACTAGTGAGCAGGAAGATGTTCTGCAGCAGCTCCATGAATTACATTGACTAATACAGGAGGAGAAGATCTTACAGCGGAACTCCGGGCAGATATTATGAAGCATTGTTCATGAATGGCATTGCTCACCAATGTGGTCATCCTTATTATTGATGTGCTGCGATCTCTGAGGGATCGGCATAATAAAGGCCCGGTGTCCCCAATTTTTTTTTCTTTTTTCTTTTTTTTTTTTTTTTCTGTGTCCCCAATTCCCTCTGTGTGCGTCCAATGGACACTGTGCCCGCTCCTCCCCCGTGTCACCAGTTTTGTAACATCCTCACTGGAGACATAATGACATCACTGCTGGATGTAGTGGGAGGAGTCATATTCCCAGTCTGTCCCTCCCACTAAGCTGTGGCTGGCTGAGCTTTGTGCCCTGACATGGGCGTATTCAAGAACCAGCAACCCCGCCCACATTCACGCCCATTGATGGCTATGGCTACCATTCCCCACTGCATGATGGGAATTGTAGTTATCCCATTTATACTGCATAGTGACAGGAGGAGACCCCGGAGAGTCTCCAATACCTCGTCCTGTAACCTCGGCATAGCTGCAGTATTAATGCATAGAGACGACATCAACTGTTACAAGATATTTACAGTGGAACCTCTGATTACGAGCATAGTCTGTTCCAGGTGAATGCTCCTAATCCAAAGTACTCACATATCAAAGCCAGTTTCCCCATTGAAGTCAATGGAAATGAAAATAATTTGTTCCGCATTGACTTCAATGACATGCAATACCACATGCGGCCAGAGTGGAGGGGGGGGGGCGCCAGAGAGCCTTGGAAAGGGCCGGAAAGGCCCGAGGACACTTCGGCTGACCTCGGAAAGGCTCAGAAACTGAGTATTTCTGTGTCTTTCTGAGCATTGCCGAACGGTGCCGATTGGCTGTAATCAGTGTCGTTCGGCCCCAGCACCTCAGTCCAAATGCGGTACTGCAGGCCCTATTCGCTTGAATTCTGCTCGTCTTGTGAGACAACACTCACAAACCGAATCAGAATTTAAAAATAAAAGTTGCTCGCCTTTCAAAATGCTCGTTAACCACATTACTCGTAAACCGAGGTTCCACTGTACTAAGAAACTGTTTTAATGAATACAATATTCATGTTTTCAGAGTATTGATGGACAGGATGTATGGGGCAGGACTAGTGACCTGCCTTGTGTTCTAACACTCTGATAATCTCGCATGGAGCTGTTTTATGATGGGGGGGTGATGGGGGGGGGGGGGGGTGATGTCGCAGGGAATGTACTCGAGCTAGCCGGAGATACGGCACAATCATGGGAAATTTTTCTGATGTGAAAATGTGCGATTTCTGCTCGAATTCCCCATAAATTCTGGGCTTCCAGCAACATTTCCTTCTGTACAGAGATTGGTGGAAGTGCTGCCAACAAATCAGAGTATTCATAGTGCCAACCTGCTGAGGTGACCTTTGTCATTCATCTTTCACATTATTAATTGTCCCCTAAAAAAAAAAAACAATCTATATATATATATATAATATATATATATATAATATATATATAAATATATATATATATAATATATATATATATATATACAGCATCTGACAAAAGTAAGTACACCCCTCACATTTATGTAAATCTTTTCTTCTATCTTTTCATGTGACAACACTAAAGAAATGACACTTGTCTACAATGTAAATATACATACACACATAACAAAATTAGAACATTAGAATTAGAATCGGGTGCCGCATATAATAAAGTGGTGCCAATTATTTGAGGAACCTTCAGTGTCAACCAGAGTGAAGGGACATCTACAACCCGAGGACAAAACCTGCCTGAGTGGAGACTCGCGCTATAATTTCAGGGTTCCTCCAACCAATTACACCAGACTGTCATATTTTTGGGGCAACCCCTGTTCACGTACACCATCTGCCAAAAGTAAGTACACCCCATTTCTTCTCTCTTTTCATGTGACAACACTGAAGAAATGACACTTGTCTACAATGTAAAGTAGTGAGTGTACAGCTTGTATAACAGTGTAAATTTGCCGTCCCCTCAAAATAACTCAACACACAGCCATTAATGTCTAAACCGCTGGCAACAAAAGTCAGTACACCCCTAAGTGAAAATCTCCAAATTGGGCCCACTTAGCCATTCACACCTGCTCCCCATTATTTCAGGTGTGTTAAATTTGGTGTTATCGCTCTCACTCTCTCATACTGGTCACTGGAAGTACAACATGGCACCTCATGGCAAAGAACTCTCTGAGGATCTGAAGATAAGAATTGTTGCTCTACATAAAGATGGCCGAGGCTATAAGAAGATTGCCAAGACCCTGAAACTGATCTGCAGCGCTATGGGCAAAACCATCCAGCGGTATAACAGGACAGGTTCCCCTCAGAACAGGCCTCGCCATGGTCCACCAAAGGAGTTGAGGTCACGTGCTCAGCGTCATATCCAGAGGTTGTCTTTGGGAAATAGACGTATGAGTGCTGCCAGCATTGCTGCAGAGGTTGTAGGGGTGGGGGGGTCAGCCTGTCAGTGCTCAGACCATACGCCGCACACTGCATCAAATTGGTCTGCATGGCTGTCGTCTCAGAAGGAAGCCTCTTCTAAAGATGATGCACAAGAAAGTCCACAAACAGTTTGCTGAAGACAAGCAGACTAAGGACACGGATTACTGGAACCACGTCCTGTGGTCTGATGAGAACCAAGATAAAGGTATTTGGTGTCAAATGGTGTCAGGCGTGTGTGGGGGCAACCAGGTGAGGAGGACAAAGACAAGTGTGTCTTGTCTACAGTCAGGCATGGTGGTGGGCGTGTCATGGTGGTGGGAGTGTCATGGTGGTGGGAGTGTCATGGTGGTGGGAGTGTCATGGTGGTGGGAGTGTCATGGTGGTGGGAGTGTCATGGTCTGGGGCTGCATGAGTGCTGCCGGCACTGGGGGGCTACAGATCATTGAGGGAACCATGAATGCCAACATGTACTGTGACATACTGAAGCAGAACATGATCCCCTCCCTTCAGAGACTGGGCCGCAGGGCAGTATTCCAACATGATAACCACCCCAAACACACCTCCAAGACCACCACTGCCTTGCTAAAGAAGCGGAGGGTAAAGGTGATGGACTGGCCAAGCATGTCTCCAGACCTAAACCCTATTGACCATCTGTGGGGGATCCTCAAACGGAAGGGGGAGGAGCGCAAGGTCTCCAACATCCACCAGCTCCGTGATGTCATCATGGAGGAGGGGAAGAGGACTGCAGTGACAACCTGTGAAGCTCTGGTGACCTCCATGCCCAAGAGGGTTAAGGCAGTGCTGGAAAATAATGGCGGCCACACAAAATATTGACACTTTGGGCCCAATTTGGAGATTTTCTCTTAGGGGTGTACTGACTTTTGTTGCCAGCGGTTTAGACATTAATGGCTGTGTGTTGAGTTATTTTGAGGGGACGGCAAATTTACACTGTTATACAAGCTGTACACTCACTACTCTACATTGTAGACAAGTGTCATTTCTTCAGTGTTGTCACATGAATGTCACTGAGGGGTGTACTTACTTTTGTCTGATACTATGTATGTATGTGTATATATGTGTATATATATATATATATATATATATATATATATTTATATATTAATATAATATAGTGTGTGTGTATATATATATATAACCACTAAGCCTTTTTCTGTCCTGATATCTGTGTAAAATGATTTCTTCTTCTCTGTAGGGATCGCGCTCCCTTCGTCCTGACCTCGGACATGGCGTACGTCATTAATGGAGGAGAGAAACCCACCCGCCGCTTCCAGCTCTTCGTAGATCTTTGCTGCCAGGCTTATAACCTTCTCAGGAAACACACCAGCCTCTTCCTGAACCTGCTGTCCCTGGTGAGGATCCTCAGAGCCCAATCACACCACATACAGGCGGAGGCACTCCGACTACAGACAGCCCAACATTCAGGTTATCTTCTAGGCAGAGTTCACACTATTGCAGTGCGAGCCGCATTTCCCTGCCCTGCACAACCCCCCATGTACAGAAATGCACCTAAAAGCCCAGAGAAAACAGAAGTGACCTCCTAAATGCTGGCTTAGGAAAAACACACACAAATGCACGTCACTGCGCATGCGAAAACATGCAGTAAACTGATGTGACTGGACCCTCAAACTTTTCCTGACCGCAGTCTGCAGATGTGTGTCCAGATCACCTGACCTTCATATCTATAGGACGTCACAGGTCTTCTCCTGACCCTGTAGGACTTCATGGTAGTGCACTGTGCAGGCCCGGGTCCTAGGCCAGACACTGAGGAGGCGCTGTGCAGGCCCGGGTCCTAGGCCAGACACTGAGGAGGTGCTGTGCAGGCCCGGGTCCTAGGCTAGGACCCGGGCTGTGCAGGCCCGGGTCCTAGGCCAGACACTGAGGAGGCGCTGTGCAGGCCCGGGTCCAAGGCCAGACACTGAGGAGGCGCTGTGCAGGCCCGGGTCCTAGGCCAGACACTGAGGAGGCGCTGTGCAGGCCCGGGTCCTAGGCCAGACACTGAGGAGGCGCTGTGCAGGCCCGGGTCCTAGGCCAGACACTGAGGAGGCGCTGTGCAGGCCCGGGTCCTAGGCCAGACACTGAGGAGGCGCTGTGCAGGCCCGGGTCCTAGGCCAGACACTGAGGAGGCGCTGTGCAGGCCCGGGTCCTAGGCTAGGACCCGGGCTGTGCAGACCCGGGTCCTAGGCCAGACACTGAGGAGGCGCTGTGCAGGCCCGGGTCCTAGGCCAGACACTGAGGAGGTGCTGTGCAGGCCCGGGTCCTAGGCCAGACACTGAGGAGGTGCTGTTCTCTCTTACTTGGGGTTCCAGGTCACATGATTCATAAGGATCTGGAAGTTCTGGTTCCGGGTCTCTCAGTGCAGCTTCAGAAAAACTTTTTAATCTGAGGACCCAAATATGAAAATTGTTGCTGGGATACATAAGATTTGTAACAAAATGGCAGTAAAACTGCAAAGACAAATAACATGAAATAAAATGAATGCAGATCTGTATTCAGGAACAACCCGGACTGTATGGTGTCAGCCGACTTACCTTTCCACATTCTAACGATTGTTTATTTTACAGCTTTCTGCCTCACTGAGGAATACTTTGGGTTTGTTTTCATTCTGTGAATATTTTGTAAAGTTTTCAATAGTTTGAAGTATCCCACATAGAACACTGTATATACATCCCCCCCCCCACATAGAACACCGTATATACATCCCCCCCCCATAGAACACTGTATATACACCCCCCCCCCCACATAGAACATCGTATATACATCCCCCCCCCCCCCCATAGAACACTGTATATACATCCCCCCCCCCCCACATAGAACACTGTATATACATCCCCCCCCACATAGAACACTGTATATACATCCCCCCCCCCCACATAGAACACTGTATATACATCCCCCCCCCCCACATAGAACACTGTATATACATCCCCCCCACATAGAACACTGTATATAAATCCCCCCCCCCACATAGAACACTGTATATACATCCCCCCCCACATAGAACACTGTATATACATCCCCCCCACATAGAACACTGTATATACATCCCCCCCCACATAGAACACTGTATATACATCCCCCCCCCCCCCCACATAGAACACTGTATATACATCCCCCCCCCCACATAGAACACTGTATATACATCCCCCCCCATAGAACACTGTATATACATCCCCCCCCCACATAGAACACTGTATATACATCCCCCCCCACATAGAACACTGTATATACATCCCCCCCCCATAGAACACTGTATATACATCCCCCCCCCATAGAACACTGTATATACATCCCCCCCCCCACATAGAACACTGTATATACATCCCCCCCCCATAGAACACTGTATATACATCCCCCCCCCCCCACATAGAACACTGTATATACATCCCCCCCCCCACATAGAACACTGTATATACATCCCCCCCACATAGAACACTGTATATACATCCCCCCCACATAGAACACTGTATATACATCCCCCCCACATAGAACACTGTATATACACCCCCCCCACATAGAACACTGTATATACACCCCCCCCACATAGAACACTGTATATACACCCCCCCCACATAGAACACTGTATACACCCCCCCCCCCCCATCACACCCCCCCCCCCATAGAACACTGTATATACACCCCCCCCCACATAGAACACTGTATATACATCCCCCCCCACATAGAACACTGTATATATACCCCCCCCCCACATAGAACATCGTATATACATCCCCCCCCCACATAGAACACTGTATATACATCCCCCCCCCCCCCCCATAGAACACTGTATATACACCCCCCCCACATAGAACACTGTATATACATCCCCCCCACATAGAACATCGTATATACATCCCCCCCCACATAGAACACTGTATATACATCCCCCCCCACATAGAACACTGTATATATACCCCCCCCACATAGAACATCCGTATATACATCCCCCCCCACATAGAACATCGTATATACACCCCCCCCCCACACCCCCCTATAGAACACTGTATATACATCCCCATATAAAACATTACTAAGAACCCCCCATGGAACACATTGTGTACACCCCCCCCCCCCATGGAACAATGGAACACATTGTGTACACCCCCCCCCCCCCTCTCCATAGAGCACATTGTGTACATCCCCTCCCAATAGAACACATTGTGTACATCCCCCCCTCCCCATAGAGCACATTGTGTACACCCCCCCCCCCCTCCCCATAGAGCACATTGTGTACACCCCCCCCCCCCCCCCCCCCCCCCTCCCCATAGAGCACATTGTGTACACCCCCCCCCCTCTCCATAGAGCACATTGTGTACACCCCCCCCCCCTCCCCATAGAGCACATTGTGTACACCCCCCCCCCTCTCCATAGAGCACATTGTGTACATCCCCCCCCCCCCTCCCCATAGAGCACATTGTGTACACCCCCCCCCCCCCCTCCATAGAGCACATTGTGTACACCCCCCCCCCCTCTCCATAGAGCACATTGTGTACATCCCCCCCCCAATAGAACACATTGTGTACACCCCCCCCCCCCCCAATAGAACACATTGTGTACATCCCCCCCCCCCCCCCCAATAGAACACATTGGGAAGAATGAACAAAAAGGGGCACAAGAATGTTGGCACAGCTCTAAACCTAAAAAACAGCAGATGCTTCTAACAAGATATACAAGCCCCCCTGTTCATTGGAAGTGGGGCCCCCCCGTGTTCATTTTGTAGTGGTCTGCTTCTCATTCTTCTGTGACATCATAGAGCACAGGAGAGCTGGAGCTCCATTCTCTGATCTCTTCCTGCACACAGACTGCTGAATTTCCACCAAAGAGATAAATGAAGAGAAGCCGCATAGAGAGATCTTTATTGCTCAGACGACATTTCAAGTATCATTTTGTGATGTGACCCCTTTGGGAGATATTTCCTGTGTCCTTCCTGGAAGTCTCTCCAACAGGGACACAGCGATGATCCCAACCCTTCCCCCGCTCCATCCCACACTTTGGTTGTTTCCTTTCTATATCTCTGATAATATCGTATTGTACACACATTGATGGGGATTCCTGACTGTCATGTGATCACATTTTACTGACGTTTGTGTTACTCTTCAGATGATTTCCTCTGGGCTGCCGGAACTTACTGGGGTTCAGGATCTGAAGTATGTCCTCGATGCTCTCCAGCCGCAGGCCTCGGACGCGGAGGCCACCATCTTCTTTACCAGGTGAGTGACGACCCGTGCCGCCGATCCGTTTATACCGGTGATGACAAATACCCGGACAGAGTCCAAATACCCGGACAGAGTCCAAATACCCGGACAGAGTCCAAATACCCGGACAGAGTCCAAATACCCGGACAGAGTCCAAATACCCGGACAGAGTCCAAATACCCGGACAGAGTCCAAATACCCGGACAGAGTCCAAATACCCGGACAGAGTCTGAATTCCTGTGCCCCTCAATGGCCTCCATGATGAAGATTTTATGGTAAGTAGAAAATTCCGCTGATGACTCCTCCCCCTCTCCGTCTTCTCCCTCCAGATTAATTGAGTCCAGTTTGGGGAGCGTCGCAACAAAGTTTAATTTCTTCATTCACAACCTGGCCCAGCGCTTCTCAGGGATCCCTGTAAACGATGAAGCCATTCTGTCCTTCTCCCCGAAGGCGCACTCTATGAAGCAGGACGGGCGCATCCGAGAGGCCTCCATCTTCACCTACCACAAGAGATACAACCCCGATAAATACTACGTAAGTCTCCGCCCTCCACGCAGATTAGAAGTTTATTGGCCAAAAACCTAAACTGGTCATTTAGTGTTTGGGGTTAGCTTGGTTAAAGGATCACTCCACCCACAAGTCATGTTTTGGGTATAGAATAAGCCTGGCGTCTTTAGAGGCCCCCCAGCCCCCTCCTCTACCTATAGAATTGGTGCTTTGGCTCCCTTCCAGACATCGCAATCGCATCCCTTTCTTATTCCATAGGCTTATAGGACTCTTTCTGTAGGTGGTCCCCCCTCTTCAACAACCTTTGTTTCCACCGGCTCTACAATCTCGTCAGTTCGATGGTGGATGGACAAAGGGGTTATATTGGAATGATCATAAGGGCATCCGCCTTTTTTATATCTCGTATTTTGTGCAGCGTTTAGAGATGCCGCCCTCCTAAAGTTCCTACATTTCTCGCTCTACGTTTCTCGCTCTACGTTTCTCGCTCTACGTTTCTTCTCGCTGTGCGTTTCTTGCTGTGCGTTTCTCGCTGTACATTTCTTGCTGTGCGTTTCTCGCTGTGCGTTTCTCGCTGTACATTTCTCGCTCTACGTTTCTTCTTGCTGTGCGTTTCTTGCTGTGCGTTTCTCGCTGTGCGTTTCTCGCTGTACATTTCTTGCTCCCTTCAAACAATGAGCTCTGATCTTGACATGCAAACGGTAGTTGAGAATAAATGTTTGTAAACCACATTGCAATGGGGGGTAGATTATATATGCAAACCATTTGTTGCCCCGTCCTCCAGATTGTTTTACCAACTGGCACGGGAAAAGGATCTGAACTTAGACCACAATGATGTGGGTTGGCAAACCTGGAACACTCATAGGCCATCTTTAACCCGTTCACTGCCAGGTCTGTACATCGTACAAACCTGACGGGGAGGGGCAGCCGCCGGGATTGTGTGTAAAACTGACAGGCAGACGCCTACCTGTCAGGTGGCTGCTCTATTGCCTACGCACACACCCCTAGTACCAGCAACCTCCCCCCGCCACTTATTCCGGGCTCTGCTTACATAGTTAGCTAGGCTGAAAAAAGACACAAGTCCATCCAGTTCAACCATAAAAAAAAAGAAATAAAAAAGATCGTACAATCCCATATACCCCATTCTATACCCACAGTTGATCCAGAGGAATGCAAAAAAAAACCCCCAGCAGAGCCATGATCCAATCTGCTACAGCATTGCTTGCCCATGTGCCGGTCCCGGGTGCCAGTGGGTGAAAAGGAAGGAGAAGAGTGGACACACGTCTGCTCTCCTTCCCTCCTTGCTGTGACCCGGAAAGCGACGTTTATGACTTCCTGGTCAGCCTCTGTGTCCCCGGCTAGCATAGCCAGGAGGAGATGTATTGCAATACATACAATGGAGCCCAGAGGAGACATTGTCACCTAAAATTCATCACATAGGAGACTTTGTCCCCTATCTGAGGAAATATAAAAAGAAAGTTCAGTGCCCCCACAGCAAGCAGCTTGCTATGGGGGCACCCGAGCCAAGTCGCAGCTCCCTGTGTCCATTCAGACATGGAGCCCTGACCTAGCCCCGCCCCCCTCACTCCCCTGATTGGCTAGCTGACATTGTCTCAGCCAATCAAGAGGGAGAATGCCAGTCGGCGACTCTCGTAGACATTGCGGGACAGAGGGGGACCATAGGTAACACTTGATATTTTTCTGCTGAAAAAACAATAAAAAAACGATTGAAACAGAACGAGCCTGGCGTGTTGTCAGCCCCCGGCCTCTTATATCTTAGATACTCCAACAGTGCCATCTCCCATCAGGTTCTGTTCCTTCCTTTGTGTGTCTCCGCCCCCATCAGGTGTTGCCACCCACCTCTGTGTGTTTAGGCTCCTCCTTTTCCACCTTGTAGAAAATATCCAGCAGGTAGAGCGGGAACCGATTGCGTGCAGACCCAGGCGCTCGGTGCAGAGTTTTTACCAGTAGGGTAGTAGTCGTTTTTGCTGGGTGGTTGAACTCTCCAGGATCCTCCAAACCCAGAAATATCTGTTTTGGGTGGACTGGGCCTTCAAGTGGGTTTAGAGTTCAGATACAATTGTGATTAGTGTTGGGTTGGGACATTTCATTGGACTCATTTTTAAGGTTGGTGAAGGGTTAGAGTTGAATGTGAGGGCTAGATGAAGGGTTGGGATAGGTTAGCGGTTGAGTTTATGTATTGGGGCAGGTTAATGGTCCTGTTTATAGTGGAGAACTGATACCGTAATCTGCTCTTTGCTGAACACCACAATATTACTGCACACTACAATCTGCATTTTACAAATCAGTCTTAACTTTCATCCTGCAGAGTGCGTATCATGATTGGAGTGCAGGCTGGTCAGGTGACTTGGTCAGGTCACATGACCGGGCTATCCTGCTCTATATTTATTTGTTTTTCCATTCATTCATCTGATTGGGGTTTGGCTTGATTTTTAAGTCCTGAAACAAGTAGAGGGCATAGTTGTAGACCGTGTTGAGCTGTGGTTGGGCCATGTCTCTTTGTACACGAAGAAGCCCCAATTGTGCGGCGGAAGGGGTGGTTTGAGACATCCCTCAACCCCCGTCTACCCTTACCACCCCCACGGATGTACTGTGATGGATTTCTGACACACACAGAGCGGTAAGATACGGATCGGGATCAGGGTGTCAGGTGATGTGGGACATGTTTGTCCCTAATTGGAATATATGAACAATGGGAGACTTCTGTATCTGATGAGATGCTTGTGTGTGTGTGTGTGTGTGCGCATGCAATCTGTAGGACTCCCCACGATCATCGCCTCGTTTCCTGTGTGTGTAATCTGGAAGTCTCCCCGCGATCATCCCCTCGTTTGTGTGATATCTGTGCTTGTGCGCCCACTGAGCGCCCTGTGTTTTTCCTCAGATTTATGTGGTGAGAGTTATACGGGAGGTTCAGGACGATTCTGCCTTCATTTTCCGAACGTTCGATGAGTTCCAGGAGCTGCACAACAAGCTGAGCATCCTCTTCCCACTCTGGAAGCTGCCGGGGTGAGTGATGGCTCTCTGTTCTCTCTTGGGGTTGGTGATGGAGGGGTGAGTGTTGGCTCTTTCTGGTCTCTCTTAGGGAGGGTTGGTGGGTAAGGGGTGTCGGCTCTGTCTGGTCTCTCTTGGGGTTGGTGATGGGGTTAGTGTCTGGTCTCTCAGGGTTTGTGATTGAGGGTGAGTTTTGGCTGTCTGGTCTCTCTTAGGGTTGTTGATGGGGGGGGGGGGGGGTGAGTGTCTGGTCTCTTAGGGTTTGTGATTGAGGGGTGAGTGTTGGCTGTCTGGTCTCTCTTAGGGTTGGTTATGGAGGGGTTAATGTCTGGTCTCTCTTAGGGTTGGTGATGGAAGGGTGAGTGTTGGCTGTCTGGTCTCTCTTATGCCGCGTACACACGAAGGGACAATCCCGCGGGATTATCCGCTGGACTTCATAATCCCCTCGTGTGTGGGCGCCGGCGGACTTTTTGGCGCCAAAGTTTTAAGTTTGGTTTTAAAATTATCCGCTGGACTTGGCAGTCCAGCGGACAATCCCGCCGTTAGTAGGCAAGTCCGCGGGACTTTTGAAAATGAACGGACTTGCCCACACACGGAGCAGTCCGTTCATTTCGAACGTAACTTCAGGTACGTAGCTAGCGTAGGCAGTAAATGCCGCCGCGCTAGCTCCGTCACCTGTCATGGATTTAAAGGGAATCCCCACGCCGAAAAAAACGGCGTGGGGGGGTCCCCCCAAATCCATGTCAGACCCTTATCCGAGCACGCAGCCTGGCCGGCCAGGAAAGGGGTGGGGACGAACGAGCGCCCCCCCCCCTCCTGAGCCGTACCAGGCCGCGTGCCCTCAACATGGGGGGGTGCCCTGGGGAAAGGGGGGCCGTGCGGCCCCCCCACCCCAAAGCACCTTGTCCCCATGTTGATGAGGACAAGGGCCTCTTCCCGACAACCCTGGCCGTTGGTTGTCGGGGGTCTGCGGGCGGGGGCTTATCGGAATCTGAGAGACCCCTTTTATAAGGGGGCCCTCAGATCCCGGCCCAGTCCCGGATGTCACAGTCCCAGCATCCTCCGGGACTGTGACAACACAAGGGGGCGTGGTCACCATGTGACATGAACATGTGACCCTGTCTCCATGCCCCTATATAAGTCCCAGCGCAGAGCGGCACAGGCATTCCGGGCATAGAGAGCGTCGGGTCAACATCGGAAGAACAAGAACAAGAACAAGAACAAGAAGGACAAGGCGCCGGCGGCGCGGAAGACGACGACCGCCGCAAGAACAGAAGAGACCCCCGGAAGACCCCCGAAGGCGGATCGAGAACCCCAGACGACGGCGGCGACGACGAAGAAGGTAGCCGGAGTTCCCCCGCTCGGTAAAAGAGCTTGGTAAATGGCGGGGGAGTCCGGCGAGAAGACCCCCAAGACGGAAGAAGACCCCGAGCAGTGCAATAAACTATTTTTTCAAAAGTGTGTGTGTTTTTTTTACTTTACATTTTACACCTTAGGTGAATGGGTAGGGGTACATCGTACCCCATACTCATTCACATAGGGTGGGGGGGGCGGGATCTGAGGGCCCCCTTATAAAAGGGGTCTCTCAGATTCCGATAAGCCCCCGCCCGCAGACCCCGACAACCAACGGCCAGGGTTGTCGGAATGAGGCCCTTGTCCTCATCAACATGGGGACAAGGTGCTTTGGGGTGGGGGGGCCGCACGGCCCCCTTTCCCCAGGGCACCCCCCATGTTGAGGGCACGCGGCCTGGTACGGCTCAGGAGGGGGGGGCGCTCGTTCGTCCCCACCCCTTTCCTGGCCTGCCAGGCTGCGTGCTCGGATGAGGGTCTGACGTGGATTTGGGGGGAACCCCCACGCCGTTTTTTTTCGGCGTGGGGAGTCCCTTTAAATCCATGCCAGCTTACGGAGCCAGCGCGGCGGCATTTACTGCCTACGCTAGCTACGTAATCTGAAGTCACGTGCTAAATGAACGGACTTGCCGATGAGCGGCAAGTCCGTTCATTTTCAAAAGTCCCGCGGACTTTGGCCGGCGGATTATCCGCCGGAGAAGTCCGTGCGTGTGTGGGCAAGTCCGCACGTGTGTGGGCAAGTCCACACGCTCGGAAAGTCCAGCGGACCCAGCTGGAAAGTCCGGCGGGATTGTCCGCTGGACTAGGTCCGCCGGCAAAAGTCCGCACGTGTGTACGCGGCATTAGGGTTGTTGATGGGGGGGGGGGGGTGAGTGTCTGGTCTCTCGGGGTTTGTGATTGAGGGGTGAGTGTTGGCTGTCTGGTCTCTCTTAGGGTTGGTGATGGAAGGGTGAGTGTTGGCTCTGTCTGGTCTCTCCTGGGGTTGGTGATGGAAGGGTGAGTGTTGGCTCTGTCTGGTCTCTCTTAGGGTTGGTGATGGAAGGGTGAGAGTTGGCTCTGTCTGGTCTCTCAGGGTTTGTGATTGAGGGGTGAATGTTTGCTCTGTCTGGTCTCTCTTGGGGTTGGTGATGGAGAGGTGAGTGTTGGCTCTGTCTGGTCTCTTAGGGTTGGTGATGGAAGGGTGAGTGTTGGCTCTGTCTGGTCTCTCCTGGGGTTGGTGATGGAAGGGTGACGGTTGGCTCTGTCTGGTCTCTCTTGGGGTTGGTGATGGGGGGGGGGGTGAGTGTTGGCTCTGTCTGGTCTCTCTTAGGGTTGGTGATGGAAGGGTGAGTGTTGGCTCTGTCTGGTCTCTCTTGGGGTTGGTGATGGAGGGGTGAGTGTTGGCTTTCTGGTCTCTCAGGGTTGGTGATGGAAGGGTGAGTGTTGGCTCTGTCTGGTCTCTCAGGGTTTGTGATTGAGGGGTGAGTGTTGGCTGTCTGGTCTCTCTTGGGGTTGGTGATGGGGGGGGGGGTGAGTGTTGGCTGTCTGGTCTCTCTTAGGGTTGGTGATGGAAGGATGAGTGTTGGCTCTGTCTGGTCTCTCTTGGGGTTGGTGATGGAGGGGGGGGGGGGGGTGAGTGTTGGCTTTCTGGTCTCTCAGGGTTTGTGATTGAGGGGTGAGTGTTGGCTCTGTCTGGTCTCTCTTGGGGTTGGTGATGGAGGGGTGAGTGTTGGCTTTCTGGTCTCTCAGGGTTGGTGATGGAAGGGTGAGTGTTGGCTCTGTCTGGTCTCTCAGGGTTTGTGATTGAGGGGTGAGTGTTGGCTGTCTGGTCTCTCTTGGGGTTGGTGATGGGGGGGTGAGTGTTGGCTGTCTGGTCTCTCTTAGGGTTGGTGATGGAAGGGTGAGTGTTGGCTCTGTCTGGTCTCTGCTGAGGTTGGTGATGGAAGGGTGAGTGTTGGCTCTGTCTGGTCTCTCTTGGGGTTGGTGAAGGAGAGGTGAGTGTCTTCTCTTTCTGGTCTCTCTTAGGGTTGGTGATTGAGGGGTGAGTGTTGGCTGTCTGGTCTCTCTTGGGGTTAGTGATTGAGGGGTGAGTGTTGGCTGTCTGGTCTCTCTTGGGGTTGGTGATTGAGGGGTGAGTGTTGGCTGTCTGGTCTCTCTTGGGGTTGGTGATTTGGGGGTGAGTGTTGGCTCTGTCTGGTCTCTCTTAGGGTTGGTGATTGACGGGTGAGTGTTGGCTGTCTGGTCTCTCTTGGGGTTGGTGATGGAAGGGTGAGTGTTGGCTCTGTCTGGTCTCTCTTGGGGTTGGTGGTGGGGGGGGGGGGTGTGTGTTGGCTCTGTCTGGTCTCTCTTAGGGTTGGTGATGGAAGGGTGAGTGTTGGCTCTGTCTGGTCTCTCAGGGTTTGTGATTGAGGGGTGAGTGTCTTCTCCTTCTGGTCTCTCAGGGTTTGTGATTGAGGGGTGAGTGTTGGCTGTCTGGTCTCTCAGGTTGGGTAAATGAGGTCCCTCTCTCAAGTTCTCATGAGGTCACTCGGTTGATTGGACTGTTCTGTTTATCCATGTTGGATGATTCACCTTTCCATAACATTAGACCTGATCTGATGTGCTCTTCTCTGTATTAGGTTCCCCAGTAAGATGGTCCTTGGAAGAACCCATATAAAAGATGTGGCTGCCAAGCGGAAAGTGGAGCTAAACAGCTACCTCCAGAGCCTGCTGAGCAGCTCCCCAGAGGTGGCCGAGGTGAGTGCGTGACTTGGTGGGCATCTGCAGCTTGTTGGAGGGACCCATCTGTCCTGCAGCTTATTAGTGTGTTATAGGATGGGTCACCCGTCTGTCCTGCAGCCTATTGGAGGCCCTATAGCATATGTAGTCTGTCTTGCAGCCTATTAGTTGACCTATAGGATGGGTCGCCTGTGCCCTGAAGCCTATTAGTGTGTCTGTAGGATGGGTGACTACTCATTACATTGTATTGTGTGTACACTCCATTGTACATATTTGTATTGTGTACTATGATGTATGTTCCTCTATACTCTCTATATCCCTCTATTGTAGTGTGATCTGGTGTACACCTTCTTCCACCCGCTGCTACGAGATGAGAGGACAGATGGGAGTGACGTCACTGTCCGGGATATTGGTAGGAAGGGATGGTGTGGGGGGGTCACCTCGGGATGGTGTTGGGGGGGTTCACCTCAGGATGGTGTTGGGGGGGGGGGGGGGGGGGGGGGGGTGGTGTTGGGGGGGGGGGGGGGGGTTCACCTCGGGATGGTGTTGAGGGGTCACCTCGGGATGGTGTTGGGGGGGGGGGGGGGGGTTCACCTCGGGATGGTGTTGAGGGGTCACCTCGGGATGGTGTTGAGGGGTCACCTCGGGATGGTGTTGGGGGGGTTCACCTTGGGATGGTGTTGGGGGGGTTCACCTTGGGAGGGTGCTGGGGGGGTTCACCTCGGGAGGGTGTTGGGGGGGTTCACCTCGGGAGGGTGTTGGGGGGATCACCTCGGGAGGGTGTTGGGGGGGTTCATCTCGGGAGGGTGTTGGGGGGGGTTCACCTCGGGAGGGTGTTGGGGGGTCACCTCGGGAGGGTGTTGGGGGGTCACCTCGGGAGGGTGTTGAGGGGTCACCTCGGGATGGTGTTGGGGGGGTTCATCTCGGGAGGGTGTTGGGGGGGTTCACCTCGGGATGGTGTTGGGGGGGGGGGGGTTCACCTCGGGATGGTGTTGGGGGGGTTCACCTCGGGATGGTGTTGGGGGGGTTCACCTCTGGGAGGGTGTTGGGGGGGGGGGGTCACCTCGGGAGGGTGTTGGGGGGGGGGGGGGGGGTCACCTCGGGAGGGTGTTGGGGGGGGGGGTCACCTCGGGAGGGTGTTGGGGGGTCACCTCGGGAGGGTCACCTCGGGGATGGTGTTGAGGGGTCATCTCTGTACATGTCATGGTGGATCGTCTGTATTTATAATCTCATCCATTCCAGGACATCCCCCGCTGAGCCCCACATCTGGAAAGATTGAGGGGGAGGTGAAATTGTCCGTCTCTTATCGGAACGGGACGCTCTTCATAATGGTGATGCACATTAAAGATCTGGTGAGTCCTCGGCTCCCTGTAGGCCTGATTCTGCACTGTCCTTGGCCGCTTCCCCTCCCCCTTCACTGTATCTGAAGCCTAATTCACTGTTGTCCCTGGCAGGTGATTGAGGACAGCACAGACCCCAACCCTTATGTGAAGACCTACCTGCTCCCCGACCCGCACAAAACATCCAAACGCAAAACAAAAATCGCTAGAAAGACCTGCAACCCCACCTTCAATGAAATGGTGAGTTTTTCCAGAGATTTCCGGCAGACGTGGCGGATTCAGAGCGGATTTCATTTTCGTGTGACCGATCTTATAAGAGCAAAAGTGCGGCAAACTGGGTCACGTTTTATTATTTGGGATTTATACAGCCAACAGTTTGAGTGCCACTTTTACAATATAAAGGGAGACAATACAAAAAAATACAAGAAGGCCCAATAGATGTACAGTATATAGGGAAAAAACTACAAAATTAATGTAGGGAGCTATTGATGATGGAGGATATATGGGAGGGGGATGGATGGGGTGGTATTGATGATGGATATATGAGAAGGAGATAGATGAGTTGATATTGAGAATGGTGGCCATATGGGAAGGGTATATAAAGGGTATTAGTATTGATAATGAAGGGGATGGATGGGTTGGTATTAATGATGGTGGATATATGGGTTGGTGTGGATGGTGGTGGATATGTAGGGTGGTAGTATTGATGATGAAGGATATATGGGAAGGGGATGGATGGGTTGGTATTGATGATGGAGGATATATGGGAAGGGGATGGATGGGTTGGTATTAATGATGGTGGATATATGGGTTGGTGTGGATGGTGGTGGATATGTAGGGTGGTAGTATTGATGATGAAGGATATATGGGAAGGGGATGGATGGGTTGGTATTGATGATGGAGGATATATGGGAAGGGGATGGATGGGTTGGAATTGATGATGGAGGATATATGGGAAGGGGATGGATGGGTTGGTATTGATGATGAAGGATATATGGGAAGGGGATGGATGGGTTGGTATTGATAATGAAGGATATAGGGGAAGGGGGTGGATGGGTTGGTGGTGTTGATGGAGGATATATGGGAATGGATGGGTTGGTATTGATGATGGTGGATATATGGGAAGGGGATGGATGGGTTGGTATTGATGGTGGAGGATATATGGGAATGGAATGGATGGGTTGGTGTTGATGATGGATATATGAGAAGGAGATAGATGAGTTGATATTGAGAATGGTGGCCATATGGGAAGGGTATATATAGGGTATTAGTATTGATAATGAAGGGGATGGATGGGTTGGTATTAATGATGGTGGATATATGGGTTGGTGTGGATGGTGGTGGATATATAGGGTGGTAGTATTGATGATGAAGGATATATGGGAAGGGGATGGATGGGTTGGTATTGATGATGAAGGATATATGGGAATGGGATGGATGGGTTAATGTTGATGATGGAGGATATATGGGAATGGAATGGATGGGTTGGTATTGATAATGAAGGATATAGGGGAAGGGGATGGATGGGTTGGTGGTGTTGATGGTGGATATATGGGAAGGGGATGGATGGGTTGGTATTGATGATGGTGGATATATGGGAGGGGGATGGATGGGTTGGTATTGATGATGGAGGATATATGGGAAGGGGATGGATGGGGCGGTATTATTGATGGTGGATATATGGGAAGGGGATGGATGGGTTGGTATTGATGATGGTGGATATATGGGAAGGGGGTGGATGGGGTGGTATTGATGATGGTGGATATATGGGAAGGGGGTGGATGGGGTGGTATTGATGATGGTGGATATATGGGAAGGGGATTGATTGGTTGGTGTTGATGATGGAGGATATATGGGAAGGGGATGGATGGGTTGGTATTGATGATGGTGGATATATGGGAAGGGGATTGATTGGTTGGTATTGATGATGGTGGATATATGGGAAGGGGGTGGATGGGGTGGTATTGATGATGGTGGATATATGGGAAGGGGATGGATGGGTTGGTATTGATGATGGAGGATATATGGGAATGGAATGGATGGGTTGGTATTGATGATGGAGGATATATGGGAAGGGGATGGATTGGTTGGTGGTGTTGATGGAGGATATATGGGAATGGAATGGATGGGTTGGTATTGATGATGGAGGATATATGGGAATGGGATGGATGGGTTGGTATTGATGATGGAGGATATATGGGAAGGGGATGGATGGGTTGGTATTGATGATGGTGGATATATGGGAAGGGGATGGATGGGTTGGTATTGGTGGTGGATATATGGGAAGGGGATGGATGGGTTGGTATTGATGATGGTGGATATATGGGAATGGAATGGATGGGTTGGTATTGATGATGGTGGATATATGGGAAGGGGATGGATGGGTTGGTATTGATGGTGGTGGATATATGGGAAGGGGATGGATGGGTTGGTATTGATGATGGTGGATATATGGGAAGGGGGTGGATGGGGTGGTATTGATGATGGTGGATATATGGGAAGGGGATTGATGGGTTGGTGGTTGGGGTGATGGTTTGGTGTTGTGGGGGGTGGGGTATGGGGTGGGGTGGGTGTGGGTTTGTATGGGGGGTGGGGGGGGGGGTTGTGGGT
This sequence comes from Lithobates sylvaticus, assembly GCA_028564925.1. Taxonomy (NCBI): domain Eukaryota; kingdom Metazoa; phylum Chordata; class Amphibia; order Anura; family Ranidae; genus Lithobates; species Lithobates sylvaticus. The sequence goes on from CM053034.1 coordinate 189,584,971, forward strand.
GGGGGGGGGGGGGGGTGGTGGGTGGTTGTTGGTTGGTTGTGGGTTTGGTTGATATGGGGGGTGTTGGGGTGGGGGGGGTTCGGTTGGGGGGGGGGGGGGGGTGTATGGGTGGGGGGGGTTTGGTTGGGGTGGTTTGTTGGGGATTTGGGGGGGGTTTTGGGGTGGGGGGGGGGGGTTGGTATTGGTGGGTGTGGGGGGTATATGGGGGGGGGATGGATGTTTTGGGGGTATTATTGGGTGGATGTTGGGGGGGGGGGGGGGTTGGTATTGGGTGGGGTGGGGGGTTGGGTGGTTGGGGGTGGGTTTTGGTTGGGGGGGGGTTGTGGGGGGGGGGGGGGGTGGGGGGGGGGGGGGGGGGGGGGGGTGGGTGGTGGGGGGGGGGGGGGGGGGGGGGGGGGGGGGGGGGGGGGGGGGGGGGGGGGGGGGGGGGGGGGGGGGGGGGGGGGGGGGGGGGGGGTGGGGGGGTGGTGGGGGTGTGTGGGTTGTGGTGGTTGGGTGTGGGGGTGGTGGTGTGGTGGTGGAGTTGGGGGGTTGGGTGGTGGTGTTGTTGGGTGGTTGGGTGGGGAGGGTGGTGGGTTGTGTGGTGGTGGGTGGGTAGGTGTGGGGTGGTGGTGGGGGGGGTGGTGTGGTTGGGGTGGTGGTGTTGGGGGTGGTTGGTGGTTTTTGTGGTGTGGGGTGGTTTGTGTTGGGTGGTGGGGGTGGGGGGGGTTGTGGGGTGGTAGTGTTGGGGGGGGTTGGGGTGATTGGGTGGTGGTGGGGTGGGGTGGGGTTTTGGTGGTGGATGGGTGGGGGTGGGGTGTTGGGGGGTGTTGTGGGTTGGGTGGTGGGGTGGGTGTGTGGGTGGTAGGGGTTGTTGGGGGTGGGGGTGGGTAGTTGATGGGGGGTGTTGTTGTTGTGGGTGGGTAGTAGTGTTGGTGGTGGATATGTAGGGTGGTGGTAGTGGATATATAGGGTGGTAGTGTTGTTGATGGTGGATATGTAGGGTGGTAGTAGTGTTGGTGGTGGATATGTAGGGTGGTAGTAGTGTTGGTGGTGGATATGTAGGGTGGTTGTAGTGTTGGTGGTGGATATGTAGGGTGGTAGTAGTGTTGGTGGTGGATATGTAGGGTGGTGGTAGTGGATATATAGGGTGGTAGTGTTGTTGATGGTGGATATGTAGGGTGGTGGTAGTGGATATATAGGGTGGTAGTATTGATGGTGGTGGATATGTAGGGTGGTAGTAGTATTGGTGGTGGATATGTAGGGTGGTAGTAGTGTTGGTGGTGGATATGTAGGGTAGTAGTGTTGTTGGTGGTGGATATGTAGGGTGGTAGTAGTGTTGGCGGTGGATATGTAGGGTGGTAGTAGTGTTGGCGGTGGATATGTAGGGTGGTAGTAGTGTTGGTGGTGGATATGTAGGGTGGAGGTATTAATGGTGGTGGATATGTAGGGTGGTAGTAGTTGATGATGGATATGTAGGGTGGTAGTATTGATGGTGGTGGTAGTGTTGGTGGTGGATATGTAGGGTTGTAGTAGTGTTGATGGATATGTAGGGTTGTAGTAGTGTTGATGGATATGTAGGGCTGTAGTAGTAGTTGATGGTGGATATGTAGGGTTGTAGTAGTGTTGGTGGTGGATATGTAGGGTGGTAGTAGTTGATGGTGGATGTGTAGGGTAGTAGTGTTGGATATGTAGGGTGGTGGTGTTGATGGCGGTGGATATGTAGGGTGGTGGTGTTGATGGTGGTGGATATGTAGGGTGGTAGTAGTGTTGGTGGTGGATATGTAGGGTGGTAGTGGATATGTAGGGTGGTAGTGTTGGTGGTGGATATGTAGGGTGATAGTAGTGTTGGTGGTGGATATGTAGGGTGATAGTAGTGTTGGTGGTGGATATGTAGGGTAGTAGTGTTGGTGGTGGATATGTAGGGTAGTAGTGTTGGTGGTGGATATGTAGGGTAGTAGTGTTGGTGGTGGATATGTAGGGTGGTAGTAGTGTTGGTGGTGGATATGTAGGGTGGTAGTGTTGGTGGTGGATATGTAGGGTGGTAGTAGTGTTGGTGGTGGATATGTAGGGTGGTAGTGTTGGTGGTGGATATGTAGGGTGGTAGTGTTGGTGGTGGATATGTAGGGTGGTAGTAGTGTTGGTGGTGGATATGTAGGGTGGTAGTAGTGTTGGTGGTGGATATGTAGGGTGGTAGTAGTGTTGGCGGTGGATATGTAGGGTGATAGTAGTGTTGGCGGTGGATATGTAGGGTGGTAGTGTTGGTGGTGGATATGTAGGGTGGTAGTAGTGTTGGTGGTGGATATGTAGGGTGGTAGTAGTGTTGGCGATGGATATGTAGGGTAGTAGTGTTGGTGGTGGATATGTAGGGTGGTAGTAGTGTTGGTGGTGGATATGTAGGGTGGTAGTAGTGTTGGCGGTGGATATGTAGGGTGATAGTAGTGTTGGTGGTGGATATGTAGGGTGGTAGTAGTGTTGGCGATGGATATGTAGGGTAGTAGTGTTGGTGGTGGATATGTAGGGTGGTAGTGATGGCGGTGGATATGTAGGGTGGTGGTGTTGTTGGTGGTGGATATGTTGGGTGGTAGTAGTTGATGGGGGATATGTAGGGTGGTGGTAGTGATGGCGGTGGATATGTAGGGTGGTAGTAGTGTTGGCGGTGGATATGTAGGGTGATAGTAGTGTTGGTGGTGGATATGTAGGGTGGTAGTAGTGTTGGCGATGGATATGTAGGGTAGTAGTGTTGGCGATGGATATGTAGGGTAGTAGTGTTGGTGGTGGATATGTAGGGTGGTAGTGATGGCGGTGGATATGTAGGGTGGTGGTGTTGTTGGTGGTGGATATGTAGGGTAGTAGTAGTGTTGATGGGGGATATGTAGGGTGGTAGTGATGGCGGTGGATATGTAGGGTGGTAGTAGTGTTGGTGGTGGATATGTAGGGTGGTAGTAGTGTTGGCGGTGGATATGTAGGGTGGAGGTGTTGATGGTGGTGGATATGTAGGGTGGTGTTGCTGGCGGTGGATATGTAGGGTGGTAGTAGTTGATGGGGGATATGTAGGGTAGTAGTGTTGGCGGTGGATATGTAGGGTGGTAGTAGTGTTGGTGGTGGATATGTAGGGTGGTAGTAGTGTTGGCGGTGGATATGTAGGGTAGTAGTGTTGGTGGTGGATATGTAGGGTGGTAGTAGTGTTGGCGGTGGATATGTAGGGTGATAGTAGTGTTGGTGGTGGATATGTAGGGTGGTAGTAGTGTTGGCGTTGGATATGTAGGGTAGTAGTGTTGGCGATGGATATGTAGGGTAGTAGTGTTGGTGGTGGATATGTAGGGTGGTAGTGATGGCGGTGGATATGTAGGGTGGTGGTGTTGTTGGTGGTGGATATGTAGGGTAGTAGTAGTGTTGCTGGGGGATATGTAGGGTGGTAGTGTTGGCGGTGGATATGTAGGGTGGTGGTGTTGTTGGTGGTGGATATGTAGGGTGGTAGTAGTGTTGGTGGTGGATATGTAGGGTGGAGGTGTTGATGGTGGTGGATATGTAGGGTGGTGTTGCTGGCGGTGGATATGTAGGGTGGTAGTAGTTGATGGGGGATATGTAGGGTAGTAGTGTTGGTGGTGGATATGTAGGGTGGTAGTAGTGTTGGTGGATGATATGTAGGGTGGTAGTGTTGGCGGTGGATATGTAGGGTGGTAGTGATGGCGGTGGATATGTAGGGTGGTGGTGTTGATGGTGGTGGATATGTAGGGTGGTGGTGTTGATGGTGGTGGATATGTAGGGTGGTAGTGTTGGTGGTGGATATGTAGGGTGGTAGTAGTTGGTGGTGGATATGTAGGGTAGTAGTGTTGGTGGTGGATATGTAGGGTGGTGGTGTTGATGGTGGTGGATATGTAGGGTGGTAGTGTTGATGGTGGTGGATATGTAGGGTGGTAGTAGTTGGTGGTGGATATGTAGGGTAGTAGTAGTGTTGGTGGTGGATATGTAGGGTGGTAGTAGTGTTGGTGGTGGATATGTAGGGTAGTAGTTGATGACCCCCTGTTGCCTCTCATGTCTCTCCGATGTTTCTCCTCACAGTTGGTGTACAGTGGATATAGTAAGGAGACGTTGCGGCAGAGGGAGCTCCAGCTCAGCGTTCTCAGTGCCGAGTCGTTGCGGGAGAATTTCTTTCTGGGCGGAGTGACGCTTTCACTGAAAGACTTTAACTTGAAACAAGAGACGGTCGGCTGGTACAAGCTAACGGAAGTGCCGTACTTCTGAGTGACCGACCGCTCCTTCCTCCCCGACCGCATCGGGATCGACCAACCCCACGCTGAGATATCGGAGAGGATCTACGGAGCGATCGATCTCTACTGACTGTTTACTGCAGTTACTTTTTGTGTCATTTACAAAGAAACATTCTTATGTGTTTTATGACAAAGTGATCTGTCCTGATAACAGAGAGCACTGCCTGGACCCTGTGGATAGTCCCGCTATCTGTAATGAGGAGATGGGGCTCCCTGCCTGCCCCGCCATGACCACTAAGGAGCGGCGGACTGAATACAGGCGTCTACTTGACCACGGTTCCCACCATGACCCACTAACACATAACTTGAACACGCCTTCTCGAGCATTCCAGAACCACTTATAGAGGAAGTATGAAATGTTAGCGCCATCTAGTGATCACCATGAAATGTTAGCGCCATCTAGTGATCACCATGAAATGTCAGCGCCATCTAGTGATCACCATGAAATGTTAGCGCCATCTAGTGATCACCATGAAATGTTAGCGCCATCTAGTGATCACTATGAAATGTTAGCGCCATCTAGAGATCACCATGAAATGTTAGCGCCATCTAGTGATCACCGAGGAAAGTTGGCTCCATCCACTGATCATCATGAAATGTTAGCGCCATCTAGAGATCACCATGAAATGTTAGCGCCATCTAGAGATCACCATGAAATGTTAGCGCCATCTAGAGATCACCATGAAATGTTAGCGCCATCTAGAGATCACCATGAAATGTTAGCGCCATCTAGTGATCACCATGAAATGTTAGCGCCATCTAGAGATCACCATGAAATGTTAGCGCCATCTAGTGATCACCATGAAATGTTAGCGCCATCTAGTGATCACCATGAAATGTTAGCGCCATCTAGTGATCACCATGAAATGTTAGCGCCATCTAGTGATCACCATGAAATGTTAGCGCCATCTAGTGATCACCATGAAATGTTAGCGCCATCTAGTGATCACCATGAAATGTTAGCGCCATCTAGTGACCACCATGAAATGTTAGCGCCATCTAGTGATCACTATGAAATGTTAGCGCCATCTAGTGATCACCGTGAAATGTTAGTGCCCTCTAGTGATCACCATGAAATGTTAGCGCCATCTAGTGATCACCATGAAATGTTAGCGCCATCTAGTGATCACTATGAAATGTTAGCGCCATCTAGTGATCACTATGAAATGTTAGCGCCATCTAGTGATCACTATGAAATGTTAGCGCCATCTAGTGATCACTATGAAATGTTAGCGCCATCTAGTGATCACTATGAAATGTTAGCGCCATCTAGTGATCACCGTGAAATGTTAGTGCCCTCTAGTGATCACTATGAAATGTTAGCGCCATCTAGTGATCACTATGAAATGTTAGCGCCATCTAGTGATCACTATGAAATGTTAGCGCCATCTAGTGATCACTATGAAATGTTAGCGCCATCTAGTGACCACATGAAATCGTGCCATCACTATGAAATGTTAGCGCCATCTAGTGATCACCGTGAAATGTTAGTGCCCTCTAGTGATCACTATGAAATGTTAGCGCCATCTAGTGATCACTATGAAATGTTAGCGCCATCTAGTGATCACTATGAAATGTTAGCGCCATCTAGTGATCACTATGAAATGTTAGCGCCATCTAGTGATCACTATGAAATGTTAGCGCCATCTAGTGACCACCATGAAATGTTAGCGCCATCTAGTGATCGCTATGAAATGTTAGCGCCATCTAGTGATCACTGTGAAATGTTAGCGCCCTCTAGTGATCACTGTGAAATGTTAGCGCCATCTAGTGATCACTATGAAATGTTAGCGCCATCTAGTGATCACTATGAAATGTTAGCGCCATCTAGTGATCACTGTGAAATGTTAGCGCCATCTAGTGATCAGTATGAAATGTTAGTGCCCTCTAGTGATCACTGTAAAATGTTAGCGCCCTCTAGTGATCACCATGAAATGTTAGCGCCATCTAGTGATCACCATGAAATGTTAGCGCCATCTAGTGACCACCATGAAATGTTAGCTCCCTCTAGTGATCACTGTGAAATGTTAGCGCCATCTAGTGATCACCGTGAAATGTTAGCGCCATCTAGTGATCACCATGAAATGTTAGCGCCATCTAGTGATCACCGTGAAATGTTAGCGCCATCTAGTGATCACCGTGAAATGTTAGCGCCATCTAGTGATCACCATGAAATGTTAGCGCCATCTAGTGATCACCGTGAAATGTTAGCTCCCTCTAGTGATCACCGTGAAATGTTAGCACCATCTAGTGATCACCATGAAATGTTAGCGCCATCTAGTGATCACCATGAAATGTTAGCGCCATCTAGTGATCACCGTGAAATGTTAGCACCATCTAGTGATCACCATGAAATGTTAGCGCCATCTAGTGATCACCATGAAATGTTAGCGCCATCTAGTGATCACTATGAAATGTTAGCGCCATCTAGTGATCGCTGCCGTTTCTGCACTTTTCTAGAGCACATGTGGAGTAGACTGTACAGAGCGCCGTTCCGATTGACATTTGTTGTAAATATTTTATCATTTATCCTTCTGATCTTCTCCTCGGACATTCACAGAGAGGTTTTTATTCTCAGACGTAGAGAAGAACGATTGTTTCCTGTCTTTTGTATCCATGACCCAGCAATAACGGCTCCTCTTCATCTGTATATATAGACGCAGTGCTTGCCTTATAACCAGAGCGCCGCTGGTAGAACACACTCGGTTTTCCTGGGATCTCTAGATCGATCGATCAGCCGCTCCGCATGCTGTATAAAGGGAATCTGGGGGGAAAGATCGATTATTTTATTAATCTAATGAGCGTAGATTAATCCCGAGACCATACAACCAAAGCTCTAGACTTTTCCAAAGGTTTGCTTGTACTATAGATAATTCTATTTTATTACAAATAACTTGTATTTAACGAATTTCACAAATAGATTTTTGATATAAAGGAGAGAGGATCGTCGCTGTTCCTGGATGTAGCAATATAATCTCAGTGACGTCCTAGAACTATATAGAATAACATTTATCCATTTTATCAGATTACAAGGCAGGCCGGGGCTGTGAGGATGATCCAGTATATAGAGATGAAGGGAGTGTAGAGAGCGCTGCCCTGCCCCCCCCCCCATCGCATCGCATTGCATCGCATTGCATCGCATCGCATTTCATCGCATTGCATCGCATCGCATCTCATCGCATCGCATCGCATTGTCTATAAGTGTACATTGTATTTATTGTGTGTCTCTCCTCCACTAACCGCCTTTTGTCTTCTTATTTTTTTTGTAACGTGAAGAGAAAATTGTGTCTGGCACATTATTTTAACGCGGATGAATTAGAGATTTCCTGATAAATTCTACTTATCGGCCAAAAGATAATATTTCTCACTTTTTGTTCAAATAAATTTTTTGCTAGTTTTGCATTCATGTCGGAGTTGTTGTGTTTTGTGTCTGTGTGAATGGGGGTGGTGCTTGACCCGGATCTGTGCAATCTATTCCTGAATGGGGCCAGTGCTTGTCCTGGATACAGTGGTTATATAAAAGAATCCCCCCCCCCTCCCCTTAACCACTTTCAGCCCCGGACCAATTGGCAGCCAAAGGACAGGCCCCTTTTTGCGATTCGGCACTGCATCGCTTTAACTGACAATTGCGCGGTCGTGCGACGTGGCTCCCAAACAAAATTGACGTCCTTTTTTTCCCACAAATAGAGCTTTCTTTTGGTGGTATGTGATCGCCCCTGCGGTTTTTATTTTTTGCGCTATTAACAAAAAAGAGCGACAATTTTGAAAAGCATTATTTTTCTTTATTTGCTATAATAAATATCCCCAAAAATATATAAAAAAACATGTTTTTTCCTCAGTTTAGGCCGATACGTATTCTTCTACATATTTTTGGTAAAAAAAACGCAATAAGCGATTATTGATCGGTTTGCCCAGAAGTTATAGCGTTTACAAGATAGGGGATCGTTTTATAGCATTTTTATTAATACATTTTTTTTATTATAATGGCGGCGATCAGAGATTTTTTTTATTTTTTATTGTGACTGCGACATTATGGCGGACACATCAGACATTTTTGACACATTTTTGGGGACCATTGTCATTTATACAGCAATCAATGCTATTTAAAATGCATTGATTCCTGTATAAATGACACTGGCAGTGAAGGGGTTAACCACTAGGGGGTGGCAGTGAAGGGGTTAAGTATGCCTAGGGGTGTGTTTTTTTTTACTGTGGGGGGGGCGTGGCTGTCAGCTAGTGAATGCTGATCTCTGCTCCAATCACAGGGAGCAGAGATCGGCGTCACTAGTTGCTAGGCAGAACGGGGAGATGCTGTTTATCTCGGCATCTCCCCGTTCAGCCTTCCCGTGAGACGATCGCGGGTTGTCCCCGCGGCGATCGAGTCCGCGGGAGCGCGCGGCACCGACAGGCATTAAGGAGGGACTTATATATACGCCCTCCTGCCTGTACGTGCCATTCTGCCAACGTATATCGTCGTGCGCCGGTCGGCAAGTGGTTAAAATAATCAAATGTTGTTGCTTTACAGCCTGAAATGAAGACAGACACAGTTTTTGTTTTATCCAGCTGTATTTACTCAGTGCAACTTACAACATCCAAGTGCAAAATAGAACCTCAACATGTCAGAAAAAAAATCAAAAACAGAATCGCGGAGTTGGAAACCCCCCCCACCTTGTGTCAGTATTTTGTTGAACCCCCTTTTACTGTAATTCCAGCCTTTAGTCTATTGGGATTTGTCTTTACTAACTTTGCACACCTAGACTTTGCAATATTTGCTCGCTCTATAGTATAATTCATGGTGACCATTTGTGGGCTGCAGTCTTCAATCATTCCACAGATTTTCAATAGGGTTTAAGTCTGGGCTCTGATTAGACCATGCAAGCGCTAACATATGCGCGAAACGCGTCTACCTCTATGTCCCCGGCTCCATCTGTCAACTAGTTGTCATATGAAGCTTCAATAAAAGGATTTTTGGAAGTACAGCTGTCCGGAATCATTTCCTTATGGCACACAGCATGCGAGCTGGGCCAGCACCTGACTGTGTGTGGGGATTAAGCAGAGATTCGCTCACCTGGAGCGGCTTTTCTTGTTTCATTGAAGGACATTCCCCGCCTTCTCCTCCAACCGCTGTGTGCTCATTGGTGGACATTCCCGCCTTCTCCTCCAGTCACCGTGTGCTCATTGGTGGACATTCCCGCCTTCTCCTCCAGTCACCGTGTGCTCATTGGTGGACATTCCCGCCTTCTCCTCCAGTCACCGTGTGCTCATTGGTGGACATTCCCACCATCTCCTCCAACCACTGTGTGCTCATTGGTGGACATTCCCCGCCTTCTCCTCCAACCACTGTGTGCTCATTGGTGGACATTCCCCGCCTGTTCCTCCAACCACTGTGTGCTCATTGGTGGACATTCCCCGCCTTCTCCTCCAACCACTATGTGCTCATTGGTGGACATTCCCCGCCTTCTCCTCCAACCACTGTGTGCTCATTGGTGGACATTCCCCGCCTTCTCCTCCAACCACTGTGTGCTCATTTGTGGACATTCCCCGCCTTCTCCTCCAACCACTGTGTGCTCATTGGTGGACATTCCCCGCCTTCTCCTCCAACCACTGTGTGCTCATTGGTGGACATTCCCCGCCTTCTCCTCCAACCACTGTGTGCTCATTGGAGGACATTCCCCGCCTTCTCCTCCAACCACTGTGTGCTCATTGGTGGACATTCCCCGCCTTCTCCTCCAACCACTGTGTGCTCATTGGTGGACATTCCCCGCCTTCTCCTCCAACCACTGTGTGCTCATTGGTGGACATTCCCCGCCTTCTCCTCCAACCACTGTGTGCTCATTGGTGGACATTCCCCGCCTTCTCCTCCAACCACTGTGTGCTCATTGGTGGACATTCCCCGCCTTCTCCTCCAACCACTGTGTGCTCATTGGTGGACATTCCCCGCCTTCTCCTCCAACCACTGTGTGCTCATTGGTGGACATTCCCGCCTTCTCCTCCAACCACTGTGTGCTCATTGGTGGACATTCCCCGCCTGTTCCTCCAACCACTGTGTGCTCATTGGTGGACATTCCCCGCCTTCTCCTCCAACCACTGTGTGCTCATTGGTGGACATTCCCCTCCTTCTCCTCCAACCACTGTGTGCTCATTGGTGGACATTCCCCGCCTTCTCCTCCAACCACTGTGTGCTCATTGGTGGACATTCCCCGCCTTCTCCTCCAACCACTGTGTGCTCATTGGTGGACATTCCCCGCCTTCTCCTCCAACCACTGTGTGCTCATTGGTGGACATTCCCCGCCTTCTGCTCCAACCACTGTGTGCTCATTGGTGGACATTGCCCACCTTTTCCTCCAACCACTGTGTGCTCATTGGTTGACATTCCCCGCCTTCTTCTCCAACCACTGTGTGCTCTTTGTTGCTGTGTGCTTTGGGTCGTTGTCATGTTGGAAGGGAAACCTTTTTCCCATTGACAACTTTCTTCCAGCAGAGGGCCGCAGATTTTCCTCTAGAATTTGACGGTATTATGCCCCGTCCATTTTTCCTTCTATCCTGACAAGTGTTTCTGTCCCTGCTGCAGAGAAACACCCCCATACCTGGATATTGCCAGCCCCATACCTGGATATTGCCAGCCCCATACCTGGATATTGCCAGCCCCATACCAGGATATTACCCCCTCCATGTGTTATTGTAGGCATAGTGTTATTTGAATGAATTTCCACCAGACATATCGTTTGGTGTTGAGGCCAGGTCGGTGGGATCCACTAAAGGTCACCACGGACGCAAGCACCTGGGGATGGGGAGCCCATCTAGGAAAAGCCAAAGCTCGGGGCACCTGGGATAAGAGTAGCTAGGTCCTCTTCCAATCTTAGAGAGCTCAGAGTGGTGGGCGGAGCCTTAAAAGCCTTCAAAAGCAGTCGTAAGCAAAGAAATCCAGATTTACTCAGACAATGCTACGGCTGTAGCCTACCTAAACCATCAGGGGGGAACCAGATCCCGAGTCCTTCTAGATCAGCGGGTCTCATCTCCTGTCCTCAGGACCCACTAACAGGCCAGATTTTAAGTATTACCTTGGGCAGACTAGCATACTGCAATCACTGAGCAGCAAATGATATCACCTGTGATGTATTTCAGTTATCTTGCAAACTGGCCTGTTAGTGGGTCCTGAGGACTGGAGTAGAGAACCGCTGTTCTAGACCTAGCAAGAGAGATCTTGGGCTGAGCACAGGGTAATCTCGCTGTCGGCAGTCTACATAAAGGGGCGGACAATCCAAGAAGATTTCCTCAGTCGCCAACCTGTCAGACGGGGAGAATAAGTGTTTTAGACATTACTCCTAATATTTGGCTGCCCAGAAATAGACCTCTTTGCCAATTGCAGGAACAGAAAGGTAAGTTCTTCTCTCTCTCAGGAAAGAGTCAGAGGTCTTGGATGTCCTAGCCCAGAGCTGGAAGTTACAGTTGGGTTACGCCTTCCCCTTTCTGGCACTGATTCCTAGAGTCCTTCAAAAACTCAGCCAGTCCTTGGGCTTCCTCCTCCTGGTTGCCCCATGGTGGCCAAGCAGGGCTTGGTTTGCTACCTTGAAAGCGCTGCCAGTAGCGCCTCCCAGGAAGCTTCCAGACCTACTATCTCAGGGTCCAGGGCTGCACCCCAGTTTTTCCACCTGATGGTTTGGTTAGTGAGCACCAGATCCTCAGAGTTAAATGTTGCTCAGACAGAGTGATATAAACTCTCCTCTTGAGCAGGAAACCAGAAAAATATACTCTAAGACAGGGGTCCCAAAATGACGGCCCTCCAGCTGTTGTGAAACTACAAGTCCCATCATGCCTCTGCCTGTGGGCGTCATGCTTGTAACTGTCAGCCTTGCAATGCTTCATGGGACTTGTAGTTCTGCAAGAGCTGGAGAGCCGTCAGTTTGGAACCCCCTGCTCTAAGGTATGGAAAACCTTTTGTACCTTCTGTAAACAAACGCAAGTTGTTTCCACCTCTGTCCCTATAATCCTAAAGTTTCTTTAGAATGGGGTAGGGTGTGGCGGTTATCGCTCTGAATACAAGTGGCCGCACTTTCTGGTTTCCTTGACGCTACGTTAGTGAAGGAACCCTTAGTTAAAAGATTTTTGGTGTCCAGAGATAGGGCTGCCGCTGTCATGAATGATGGGTTCCCACCTTGGGACCTAACCAGGGTTCTAGAAGCATTATCTAGACACCCCTTTGAACCCATAGGAGTTCCACTTAAGCTTTTAATCTTGAAATTAGCATTTCTACCTGCAATTGGCACTTCTAGAAGGGTGGGAAACCTACAGAGTCTATCCATTAACCACTTCAGCCCCGAACCAATTGGCAGCCAAAGGACCAGGCCCCTTTTTGCGATTCGGCACTGCGCCGCTTTAACTGACAATTGCGCGGTCGTTGCGACGTGGCTCCCAAACAAAATTGGCGTCCTTTTTTTTCCCACAAATAGCGCTTTCTTTTGGCGGTATTTGATCGCCCCTGCGGTTTTTTATTTTTTGCGCTATAAACAAAATAGAGCGACAATTTTGAAAACAATGCAATATTTTTTGCTTTTTGCTATAATAAATATCCCCAAAAATATATAAAAAATGTTTTTTCTCAGTTTAGGCCGATACGTATTCTTCTACATATTTTTGGTAAAAAAAATCAGCAATTAGCGATTATTGATTGGTTTGCGCAAAAGTTATAGCGTTTACAAAATAGGGGATAGTTTTATAGCATTTTTATTAATATTTTTTTTTTTTTACTAGTAAGGGCGGCGATCAGCGATTTTTATTGTGACTGCGACATAATGGCGGACACATTGGACATTTTTTGACACATTTTTGGGGACCATTGTCATTTATACAGCAATCAATGCTATTTAAATGCACTGATTCCTGTATAAATGACAGTTGTGGTGAAAGAGTTAACCACTAGGGGGCGGGGAGGGGTTATGGGCTGTGACGTGTGTGTTTTTTTTACATTAGGGGGGCGGGGCTGACGTCTGATGTCATTGATCGGCTTTCCGATGACCGGGAACAGCCAATCAATGACAGGCAGTGTAGGAAGCGCGGGGAGAGGTTTGTTTACACAGACCTGTCCCCGTTCTTCAGCTCCGTAACCCGATCGTGGGACACCAGCGGCGATCGAGTCCGCTGGTCCCGCGGCCGTGGTCACGGAGCTCCCGACCGTGCGACCCACGGGCAGGCATTTAAAGGATCACGTACAGGTACGTGATTTTGCCTGCCCGTGCCATTCTGCTGACGTATATATGCAGTGGGCGGTCGGGAAGCGGTTAAAGAACCCTTTTTGTTGATCCTTCCAGATAGGATCACCCTCAGACCACATCCTTTATATTTGCCCGAGGTGCCATCAGCCTTCCACAGGATGCAGGTAATAAACCTACTATCCTTTTGTGATAACCCTAAAAATGAGGGGGCGAAGAAATGTCATTATCTAGATGTGAGGAGATGCCTCCTCACGTCTTTACAGAGGGTTAAAGACTTTAGGAGATCCAATCATCTCCTAATCCTCTTCTCTGGACCAAGAAAGGGACTTCGGGCCTCAAAACCTTCAGTCTGCAGATGGATAAGGCAAGCTATTACTGTTGTGTAAGGAAGCGCATGTATCTCTGCACCAGCAAAGTTGAAATCGCACTCAACTAGATCCCGGGGCAACCTCCTGGGCCGAAAAAGCAGGAGCCTCCTGGGAACAAATTTGTAACGCAGCCACCTGGTCCAGTCAAGACACCTTCCTGAAGCACTACTATTGAGTGGAGGTGCTGTCGTAGCAAGACCTATCCTTAGAGCCCGTTCACACTACCGTGACTTGGGGGGGCGACTTGTCAGGAGGGTCACTTGACATCAGAAATTACATGCAAGTGAATGAGAGCCGTCTTAATGAACGCTACTGAAGACGCTCCGACTTCAGAAAAGGTTCCTGTACTTCTTCAATCCGACTTCTACCCATTGATTTCAATGGAAGTCGCCTCCAAGTCGGATCTCCATCTATATGGACGCGACAGTGTCGCCTTGAGGTGGCACTCCACGCCAAATTTCAAATAAAAAAACGTCATGGGTTCCCCCTCCAGGAGCATACCAGGCCCTTAGGTCTGGTATGGCTTTTGAGGGCAACCCCCTACGCCGAAAAAAAAAAAAAACGGCGTGGGGGTCCCCCCAAAATCCATACCAGACCCTTATCCGAGCACACAGCCTGGCCGGTCAGGAAAGGGGGTGGGGACGAGCGAGCGCCCCCCCTCCCTCCTGAACCGTACCAGGCCGCATGCCCTCAACATGGGGGGATGGGTGCTTTGGGGAGGGGGGCGCCCTGCGGCCCCCCCACCCCAAAGCACCTTGCCCCCATGTTGATGAGGACAAGGGCCTCTTCCTGACAACCCTGGCCGTTGGTTGTCGGGGTCTGCGGGCGGGGGGCTTATCGGAATCCGGGAGCCCCCTTTAATAAGGGGGCCCCCAGATCCCGGCCCCTCACCCTATGTGAATGAGTATGGGGTACGATGTACCCCTACCCATTTACCCAAGGTGTAAAAGTGTAAATAAAAAAAACACATTTTTTTAAAAATATTTTATTGCACTGCTCCGGGGGTCTTCTTCTTCCGTCTTGGGGGGTCTTCTCACCAGACTCCTCCACTCTTTCACGAGCGGAGGAGTCCGGCTACCTTCTACGTCATCGCCGCTGTCGGGGTCTTCCGGGGTCTCTTCTGTTCAAAAGCCATACCAGACCTAAGGGCCTGGTATGCTCCTGGAGGGGGAACCCATGCCGTTTTTTTTATTTAAACTTTGGCGTGGATTTCTCCCTCCAGAGCTGATTATTCTCTGATTGGCCATGGCCAAAGTCGCCTGGCCTAGGAGGACTTGAAATCGCCTTCATAAGTAGTGTCAAGTCACGCCGAAGTTGCGCTACAAGTCACGTTACAAGTCGCCTACAAGTCGCCCCTGTGTGAACCTGCCCTTAGGTCGAAAAGTGCTACAGGCAGTGGCCCCACCCTAAGGTAGGTCTGCGGATTACTTGATTATCCTCATGTGTTGCCGTCCTGGAAGGTGAGATAAGAAAACCGACGGTTAGACCTACCGGTAACGGTGTTTCTACGAACCTTCTTGGAAGGCCGGCCTACTTCCCGCCCTGTTAAGGGGGGAGAAAACAGTGTATACAGTAGGTAGTAAGTGCCTAAGTGGTTAAAGACCCCTTGTGAGTCGGTTGGGAGAATTACTTCCCTACAACGGGACAAGGGGAAAGGTGGGGCCTTTTAACAGCTGTGAACTGATTGTGTTTCCTGTAGGGAGGAGCCTCACATCTCATGTGTCGCCATCCTGGAAGGTTCGTAAAAACACGGTTAGTAGTAAGTCTAACTGTCGGTTTTCCATGTGGTCTCAGAATCTTCAAGGTGCGTTTTGGCCAAGCTCAGTGGTGACGGCATGTGGCCTTTCTTCAGTGGCTTTTTTTCTTGCACCCCTCCAAGCCACATTTGTGGTGAAGAATGTGGTGCTACAAAATCTTGGTGGACCCTCTGCACATTGCTACACCCTTCCCAGCAAACTATGCAATGAAAAAACAGGGATATTTAGTTCACATATTGCAATACATGTTTAACTAGTAGCTGACCGCCCACTGTCAAATGACGGCGGGACGGTGCAGCTCTTGTGGCGGGCCGCCGTCATATGGCGGCGCTCGCTTTTTGGCCACTAGGGGGCGCGCGCGCGCCCGCCGCGTAGCTGGGGACCTGATGCACGTGCCCGGTGGCCGCGATGTCCGCTAGGCACCCGCGATTGCCCGGTAATTGAGCAGGACGTGGATCTGTGTGTGTAATGATGGGGTGTAAACACACAGATCCACGTCCTGTCAGAGGAGAGGAGACCGATGGTGTGTCCCTTGTACATAGGGACACCAATCGGTCCCCTCCCCCAGTCAGTCCCCCCACAGTTAGAATCACTCATATAGGGAACATATTAACCCCTGCAGCGCCCCCTAGTGTTAACCCCTTCCCTGCCAGTCACATTTATACAGTAATCAATGCATTTTTATAGCAACGATCGCTGTGTAAATGTGAATGGTCCCAAAAATGTGTCAAAAAGTGTCCGATATGTCCGCCGCAATGTCGCAGTCACGATAAAAATTGCAAATCGCCGCCATTACTAGTAAAAAAAAATAATAAAAATGCTATAAATCTATCCCTATTTTGTAGACGCTATAACTTTTGCGCAAACCGATCAATAGACGCTTATTGCGATTTTTTTTTTTTACCAAAAATATGTAGAAGAATACGTATCGGTCTAAACTGAGGAAAAAATGTGTTTAAAAAAAAAATAAAATTGAATATTTATTATAATAAAAAGTAAAAAACATTGCGTTTTTTCAAACTTTTTCTCTTTTAATTTGTTTATAGCGCAAGAAATAAAAACCGCAGAGGTGATCAAATACCACCAAAATAAAGCTCTATTTGTGCGGAAAAAATGATAAAATTTTATTTGGGTACATCCTTGCATGACCGCGCAATTGTCATTCAAAATGAGACAGCACTGAAAGCTGAAAAATGGCGCCTGGGCAGGAAGGGGGTGTTCGTACCTGGTAGGCAAGTGGTTAAGTGGTTAAGGTGACCAACTGCGTCAAAGTAATCCTACTGGCCAGTCCTACACTTCCTTGCCACTGCAAATGCTGGACGCTATGCCAACATGGGGCATAAGGTGGGGGAGAGCTACTAAGTTCAGATCTGGTCACTGACCCACGTCACAACAAAGAAAAGATATATCTGTGCTCAAATCTCAATAGCTATGCCCCATTTTTATGCCCCATGTTGGCACGGTGTCCACCTTGGCATTTGCAGTGGCAGCAATGCAGTGTAGGACTGGCCAGTAGAGGGATTATTTTGACGCAGTTGGTCATCTTAAACATGTATTCCAATATATGTGAACCGAATTTCCCTGTTTTTCATTGCACAGTTTGCTGGGAGGGTGCAGCAATGTGCAGAGGGTCCATCCAGAATTCGTAGTGTTAATATGTGGCCACACCCCTTTACCACCTGGTAGTTCAAATACATGTAGAAGCTTTTGGGATTTGAGCGCAGGTATAGCTTTTCCTTGTGTGAGGCGCACGACGACCGCTGTTTGTTAGACTTGCTGTATTTCTATTGGTCCAGTTTGGAGCGACGTCCTGATCCAGGGAGGGTCTGTGTTCTACCAAATACCTTCCACTTCTTAATAGTAGACTTCCCTCTGCTTCTAAGCATTAATAAAGCCTTTGTATCCATCTCCTGACTTGTGCCCGTCCCCAACGTTATCTCGGAGATCCCGGTGACAGCACCACCCATAGATGATTGTTTGCTTCAGTTTCACTACCAGGGACTGAAATGCTCCAGGAAAGCTCTTTTCATTCTGAGCTAATCACAATGACCGCAGCTGAACACGGGGGGAAGTCAAATGGCTTTGTGTGCCATTGAGATGGTGATTAGCTACACCTGAATGAGTTTACAAGTCATTTTTTTTGGGGGGGGGGGGGGGGGGTGATCCTTTTTCTAACTCGGTGATTATGTATTTTATTTTTGGGGTTTTTTTTCCAGACAAGTTGGTGTTCTTTTACTTGGATGTTATAAGTTGCTCTGAGTAAATACAGTTGAATAAAACAAAAACAGTGTCTGTCTTCATTCCGGGGGGGGGGATTCTTTTGTATACCCATTGTATGTGCAATCTATTCCTGTAAATAGAGCAGACAATGTGAAAACTGCATATCAGAACAAGGAGTAGATGCGGGAAGATGAATTTACAGTATCTCAGAAAAGTAAGTACACCCCTCAGTGACATTCATGTGACAACACTGAAGAAATGACACTTGTCTACAATGTAAAGTAGTGAGTGTACAGCTTGTATAACAGTGTAAATTTGCCGTCCCCTCAAAATAACTCAACACACAGCCATTAATGTCTAAACCGCTGGCAACAAAAGTCAGTACACCCCTAAGTGAAAATCTCCAAATTGGGCCCAAAGTGTCAATATTTTGTGTGGCCGCCATTATTTTCCAGCACGGCCTTAACCCTCTTGGGCATGGAGGTCACCAGAGCTTCACAGGTTGTCACCGGAGTCCTCTTCCCCTCCTCCATGATGACATCACGGAGCTGGTGGATGTTGGAGACCTTGCGCTCCTCCACCTTCCCTTTGAGGATGTCCCACAGATGATCAATAGGGTTTAGGTCTGGAGACATGCTTGGCCAGTCCATCACCTTTACCCTCAGCTTCTTTAGCAAGGCAGTGGTGGTCTTGGAGGTGTGTTTGGGGTGGTTATCATGTTGGAATACTGCCCTGTGGCCCAGTCTCTGAAGGGAGGGGATCATGCTCTGCTTCAGTATGTCACAGTACATGTTGGCATTCATGGTTCCCTCAATGATCTGTAGCCCCCAGTGCCGGCAGCACTCATGCAGCCCCAGACCATGACACTCCCACCACCATGACACTCCACCACCATGACACTCCCACCACCATGACACTCCCCCCACCATGACACTCCCCCCACCATGACACTCCCACCACCATGACACTCCCCCCCACCATGACACTCCCACCACCATGACACTCCCACCACCATGACACTCCCCCCACCATGACACTCCCACCACCATGACACTCCCCCCACCATGACACTCCCACCACCATGACACTCCCACCACCATGGCACTCCCCCCACCATGACACTCCCCCCACCATGACACTCCCCCCACCATGACACTCCCACCACCATGACACTCCCCCCACCATGACACTCCCCCCACCATGACACTCCCACCAGCATGACACTCCCACCACCATGCTTGACACACTTGTCTTTGTCCTCCTCACCTGGTTGCCCCCACACGCTTGTCACCATCTGACACCAAATACGTTTATCTTGGTCTCATCAGACCACAGGACGTGGTTCCAGTAATCCATGTCCTTAGTCTGCTTGTCTTCAGCAAACTGTTTGTGGTCTTTCTTGTGGATCATCTTTAGAAGAGGCTTCCTTCTGGGACGACAGCCATGCAGACCAATTTGATGCAGTGTGCGGTGTATGGTCTGAGCACTGACAGGCTGACCCCCCACCCCCCCCCCTACAACCTCTGCAGCAATGCTGGCAGCACTCATACGTCTATTTCCCAAAGACAACCTCTGGATATGACGCTGAGCACGTGACCTCAACTTCTTTGTATAGACTTTCTGTACACCTGTCCCTGGTACCTCCCACCTACAGCTCACTCCTGTTATTTTTTTTTATATAATCTTTATTTTTAACATGTAGGGACATAAATAAACTTGTACAGAAAACCCTAACAGGGTATTATAAGATTTGGCTTTAGGGCAATCCCCCAAAAAAGTGGGGGGTAAATGTTAGCCCGAGAGGGCACTATACACAGGCCTATGCAAATAAAATTTCAAGCCAAAAACCTAGGCAGTACAGAATAGATGAAGAATTAGCGGCGATCCCAGCGGACCACTCAGGAGAGAGGGGCCTCCATCAAACCTTCTCCGACAGAGCGCCAACGCCAGGACCCTTAGGACCAATCAGCTGACAGACACTGGAGCAAATCTCAGCCCTGATCAGTGAAACTAACATCAACCCCAAAGAGGGGACCTTGTCCTTGAGCCTGGGTTCAGACTAGTGCGGTGCGGATTGAAGGCCCGGCGTGACTGCGCAGTGAAACGTCGGCTGTTCTGCGGTGTGTCCGCGTTTTAGGTGCGAATCAGCTGCTAGCATGAATTTGCAACTCATTGTACTACTTCTGAGGGGGAAGTCCACGCCAAATTTTTTATAAAAAAAACGGCATGGGCTTCCCCTCCAGAGGCATACCAGGCCCTTAGGTCTGGTATGGATTTTAAGGGTACCCCCTACGCCGAAAAAACGGCGTGGGGGTCCCCCAAAATCCATACCAGACACTTATCCGAGCACGCAGCCTGGCAGGTCAGGAAAGGGGGTGGGGACGAGCGAGCGCCCCCCCCCCTCCTGAACCGTACCAGGCCGCGTGCCCTCAACATGGGGGGGGTGGGTGCTTTGGGGAAGGGGGCACCCCCACCCCAAAGCACCTTGTCCCCATGTTGATGAGGACAAGGGCCTCTTCCCGACAACCCTGGCCGTTGGTTGTCGGGGTCTGCGGGCGGGGGTCTTATCGGAATCCGGTAGCCCCTTTTAATAAGGGGGACCCCAGATCCCGGCCCCCCACCCTATGTGAATGAGTATGGGGTACGATGTACCCCTACCCATTCACCTAAGGTGTAAAGTGTAAATAAAAAAACACAATTTTTTAAAAAAATATTTTATTGCACTGCTCCGGGGGTCTCGTTCCGCCTTCGGGGGTCTTCCGGGGTCTCATATGATGTCACAGTCCCAGCATCCTCCGGGACTGTGATATCATAGGGGGCGGGGTCACCATGTGACATGAGCTGCCCCCTTGTCCCTATATAAGTCCCAACACAGCGCGGCTCTGCCATTCCGGCCAGTCAACATCTTAAGAAGAAGAAGAAGAAGGCGGCGCAGAAGGTGACGACAGCGGCAAGAACAGAAGAGACCCCGGAAGACCCCGAAGGCGGAACGAGACCCCTGGAGCAGTGCAATAAAATATTTTAAAAAAATTCTGTTTTTTTATTTACACTTTACACCTTAGGTGAATGGGTAGTGGTACATCATACCCCATACTCATTTACATAGAGTGGGGGGCCGGGATCTGGGGGCCCCCTTATTAAAGGGGGCTCCCGGATTCCGATAAGCCCCCCGCCCGCAGACCCCGACAACCAACGGCCAGGGTTGTCGGGAAGAGGCCCTTGTCCTCATCAACATGGGGACAAGGTGCTTTGGGGTGGGGGGCCGCAGGGTGCCCCCTTCCCCAAAGCACCCACCCCCCATGTTGAGGGCATGTGGCCTGGTACGGTTCCGGAGGGGGGGGCGCTCGCTCGTCCCCACCCCCTTTCCTGACATGCCAGGCTGCGTGCTCGGATAAGGGTCTGGTGTGGATTTTGGGGGGACCCCAACGCCGTTTTTTCGGCGTAGGGGGTACCCTTAAAATCCATACCAGACCTAAGGGCCTGGTATGCCTCTGGAGGGGAATCCATGCCGTTTTTTTTTTTTTTTTTTTTAAAATTAGGCGTGGACTTCCCCCTCGGAGGTAGTACAATGACTTGCGAATTTCTGTTCAGAACGCAAGCCAGGTGCGAATCAGATGCGTGCCCATAGAAGATAATGGGCCTGAATTCGCACCTGATCCGCCCCGCACCGCACCAAAGTCGGTGGCGGTTTTTCTGCAATTCGCAGTGCGCATGCACCGGACATGTGTGAACGTGCCCCATTGAAAACAATGGGTTTTCAAATGTCCTGCGAATTCGCAGTATTTTGCCCCGCTGCGAATTTGCAATAGTGTGAACCCGGGCTGAATGTGATGGGCGGCCTTTTCACCTGACGGCTCCACACTGAGGATTTCTTTGCTCCCCACTTATCTATTTATTCATAGATGTCAGTTGGGGAGGTTCTGTAGGTTTGCATTGGAAGGCGGTACTGAAAGTCTGCAGCAAAGTATCTCCAATAATTCACTTTCATGGCAGCCAATGAATGAGATTGGTGATGGACGGCGGCACTGACTTCCTGAACTCCACCACACAGACAAAACTCCCAACTGTCCCGGATTTGGAGCGACGTCCCTCTGTCCCTCTTTCCTCATTGTCCCTCATGTTGGTCTGATCTGATATAGTTGTATATAAAATGTACTTTTTATCTATCAAAAAGTGTTTTCCCAGAGCTAAACCTTTCATCTGATTCCTAAATTGCTATATTTGTAAATTCCAAAAGCCGATATAAAGGAATATATTGGGGTAAAAAGGCACTTGTGGGTTTAACCAATCTTCTTTTTTTTTTTATACATTTCTCTTTTAACAGGGTGTGTATACTTTTGCTGATAGGTGTCCCTCGTTCCCATCTCAGAGAGTTGTGAGGTGTGACTCAGGTTCTGCCTCTTATATTCTCATGTCTTCCACCTATTCCGCCTCTAAAGGAAGTCTCGAGAAATTCCCATTTAGCTAGGGTGACCAGACATCCCCGGTTTCCAGGGACAGTCCCCGGATTGAGGACACTGTCCCCGAACCAAGTCTGTCCCCGGATGGAGGACACTGTCCCCGAACCAAGTCTGTCCCCGGATTGGATTTGAACAGGGGCTGGGGTAATTTCAAAGACAGTCAGTGCAGAATAAAAAATACAAATCTGATTTACACCCCCCCCCCCCACTCTGCCGCTCCTACAAGTAGAGGGTGGGGGTATATTTTTGTTCATGATCATGTGCTGGTCGGAGCGGAAAGAATATTTCTTCAGTTTCGGGTGTATGCCCGTTCTGCTCCTGCTTGCATGTTCTTCTGCCTTGGCGCAAGTCCCGGCCACCCACCTGCCCGTCTCCTTGCCTTCCCTGGCGGAGTGATCTTCCTCCGCTTCCCACCCAGTAGTAGCCGGGGCCCAGAGAGTGAGATTTGATGGGCAGGGAGTCACTAATTGCCACCCTTACCTGTAAAAAAAAAAAAAATATGTCCCCGGATTTAATTTAAAAAATCTGGTCACTTTACATTTAGCTGTTCTTTGCTATTCCAGTAAATCTGTGTGTGATGTCATAATCCTAGACTATGACCAAACAGGAAGTGGCTGTATAAGAAATTTACTGGCAGTAAAATATGTTTTACTATCTGAAGTTAAAACAACAACAACAACAACAACAAGGACAGAAGATTTAATAAATGGAAAGATAAAGAAATGACTGAAGTTTAACTTTAATTCATCTCTAAATAAAGTTTCGGAATTCCGCAATTTGATTGGCTGGAGGGACAACACGGAAGTTCCATTTCCGTTCCATGTGTCCCCTCTCCGGGTGCGCGCCGGAAAATATCTTCCCCGCAGTGCCAGAGATTCCAACGTTCCGGAGTCCACAATGACCGCCCACAGCTCCTCCCCCTCGCTGTTCTTGTCATGATCGCCCGTGCTCGCGATTGGTCAAGCGCCAGACTCCGCCTTCTACTCCAGCAGGGCGGGGGGCGGAGACGCTGTCGGCGGGGGTATTAGGCGGAGGAGACGTGACGTAGTTCCTTCTCTGGGCGGTGATCAGCGCATGCGCAGCTCCCGATCGCTCTTTTCTCTCCAGCCGCCATCATGGGTCGCATGCACGCTCCGGGGTAAGAGAGGGACCCGGGGCCCCGAGGAGGGGGAGGGAGGCCGGGGGGACCCTGGATAGACCCGCCGAGGGAGAGGGGAGACCGGGGAGGGTGAGGGGGGAGGAGAGGAGCCGAACACCGGAGAGAGGAGGCCGGAGACCCCGACCGCCATCCCCCTCCCCGTGTGTGTGTATATATCCTGTCTATATACCTCCTGTATACTCATCTCCATATATATATATATATATATATATATATATATATATATATCACACACATTGTATTTTTTGTATGTGTATATAATCTCTTCTGTATACTGACATCACCCCCCCCCCCGTCTATAATATCTATATATACTTCCCACCACCCCCCATATATATCTATCTCGTCTATATACCTCCTGTATACTGATATACTCCCTTCATATAGATTCACACACTGTATATAGACCCTCTCCACCCCCCCCCCCCCCCCCTTCTATATATACATTCTGTGTACTGATATACCCCCCCCCCCCTATATATTACACCCGGCTCTTTATACTGCAGTCCGGCCATCAGACAGATGTAATGGAGGTTTTGCTATCAGACAAGTTTTTTGGTAGAACATTCAACACAGAAAAACTAAACATAACCTAATAATGTAATATATAAAATAATGATTACACAGAGCGTTACCCATCCCCCTCTCTAACATTTACAATACGGGGTGATTTTACTGTGGAAATTCAAAGATACACAAACATCAACCCATTGGTTAAACACGGATATTTTTCCAATACTTCTAAATGGGTCAGAAACAAAATCTCCCTTTGGACCAAAACGTTTACAGTGCAGACATGTTGTTTCTGACCCATTTAGAAGTATTGGAAAAATATCCGTGTTTAACCAATGGGTTGATGTTTGTGTATCTTTGAATTTCCACAGTAAAATCACCCCGTATTGTAAATGTTAGAGAGGGGGATGGGTAACGCTCTGTGTAATCATTATTTTTTATATTACATTATTAGGTTATGTTTAGTTTTTCTGTGTTGAATGTTCTACCAAAAAACTTGTCTGATAGCAAAACCTCCATTACATCTGTCTGATGGCCGGACTGCTGTCTCTTCGTCATCTGTGTGTATATATACATATTCTCTCTCACTGTATATAAACACTTTTCACCATCCCCATATATAATTTTCTCATCACCATTCACTGTATATAGATCTGAGGTGATCAGCACCCCTCCCCCACCCTGATCACTGCTTATCATGCATCTCCTGTATACTCCCCCTGTATACATCATTATATATAATTACTGCACCTCCTGTATACGGTGCCTGCAGGAGATCATCCCTAATATACACAACATGGGGACATCTGTACTCTCCTCCCCATCACTGACATATATATTTTGTATCCTGTGCACCCTCTCTGTATATACTCCCTCCTGCTTCTCGTATATGGTGACTTGTGAGGTCACACTGGGGGGGGGTGCTGGGAGAGAAGCCTCCGCCACATAAACTCCCCGAAGTCAGGTGTTTGGAAAGATTTCGCCCCCCTCCTGATCTCATCTCAGCTAAAAACATGTTATAAAGAGGATTGAAGATCTGTGATAGGTGTGTGTGTGTGTGTGTGTGTGTGTGTGTGTGTGTGGCTGTCATCCGGACCCTAAAAAAAGTTTTATAGACACAATTAGTCCCAAACAGGAGGGGAGAGAGTCGGGGCTTATTGAATGACAGAGAACTCGTCCCAAGTAAAGAATGAAGACTTTATGTAAATATAAAACATGGTGGTTGGGAGTAGAAGTGCCGGACTTCCTCCTCCCGGGTGATATAGGGGGTCACAGTGGACGGGTCATATATACACATGTGGGGCATATACAACATAATAGAAAAGACGTCGGACAAGTTTATTGGTTCGGGTTGTACTCGGATAATACCGAGTCTTCAGCAATTACTGTGAGTAAAACGGCCAAACACCCCCCCTGGAGGATCGAGCCATAGAGGGAGGGGCGTGAGAGAAGGGAAGAGAAGGGTGCCGATCGCTCCAGGATCCTCTGAGGAATCTATCATGACTGAGTTTAGATCAATGTCCGAATACTAAGTGGACCATCAGGAATCCTCCTATCAGTCTGTGGTAGCCATAGATCCAGGGGGCTCCTGGGTAGGTCCGGGGGGCGGCTCTGGGTAGGTCCAGTATGACCCCAATCCGGAGTTCTCCCGATGTCGGGGGGTAATGATCTCTATATTGATATACATCGGTAGTGTTGGTGTATCTCATCGATCGATCATTAGCACTCCTGGGTGTAGATTCTGATCAGTTTAGTTCGTCCTCCAAAATGGCACAACTCAGAATTAACCGTTTCAGAGAATTTCCTTCCGGTGTCACCTGATCATTGGGACATTTTGCCTCCACTTCTCCCCATAGAGGGACGGATGTAGATCTGTGGAAATCGATCCTTGACCGTCGACACCCACTGATCGGCGAGGAGAAAGTCGGGACACATCTCTGCCCATGTAACCAATACAGAGCTCCGTTCTGTCAGCGGGGGATGGGATGGATTATCTTTCCCTGCAGAGCGCTTCCCGGAGTAAAATCCGCACATAAACACTGGCTAGGCACACATGGAGGCCCCATTCACACCTGAGTGGAGCCTTTTCAGGCAGAATGTTGTGTGTTTTTTGCTGCGATTTTTGTAGTCAAAAGTCACCAATGTAAAGATCTGAAAAACGCCCAAATCTGCCTAAAAAAATAAATAAAAGTTCCAGAACTTGTTTGAGCTTCAGGTATTTGGAGTGGAGATGAGAACCGTCTCCATAGAGGATCATTTTTTTTTCCCTCGCCAGCATTTTTTTAGCTTCAAGCAGATAATCACTCCGGTGTGTGGCTGGGGCCCTAACCCATCCCAGCCGGTGTCATTAGTACAGTGACAGTATATAGTATTATCACTCATCTCTGTATTAGTGTCATTATTGTCAGTGTCTATTGCAGGCTCATTATAAGTCGCTAATACCAGTAGATAGATAGATAGATAGATAGATAGATAGATAGATAGATTAGATAGATAGATAGATAGATAGATAGATAGATAGATATATAGATATCCCAGTTTGTAGACACAACTTTTGCGCAAACCAATCAATATACACTGAATTATTTTTACAAAGAATATGTAGCAGAATATATATTGGCCTAAATTAATGAAGACAATTTTTTTTTTTTTTTTTATTGGCTGTTTTATAGAAGAAAGTAAAAAAATATATTTAATTTTTTTCGAAATTGATGGCTTTTTTTTTGTTTATAGTGTTAAAAATAGTTATAATATAGTTAAAAATATAAAAACCGCAGAGGTGATCAAATACCACCAAAAGAAAGTTCTATTTGTACGAAAAAGGATGTCAATTTTATTTGTGTACAACGTCGCAATTGTCAAAGTGACACCGTGTCGTATTGCAAAAATGGCCTGGTCATGAAGGGGGGGGGGTAAATCTTTCAGAGGTTAGGTGGATGAGGGTAGTTGTACATCTGTTCCATCAGTTTGTATTTTTGCGCCCTGTCAGGTGATACTCACGGGATCCTTATGGACTTCCTTCCAGTCTCTATATTGGGAGTTGTGAATGAAAGTGAAGTTTTAGGTCTCAATGGGTTTTGTATGTAAACGCAGCTCACTGGCGTTCTTTAACCACTTCAGCCCCGGGAGGTTTTACCCCCTTCCTGACTAGAACACTTTGCGCTTCGGCACTGCGTCACTTTAACAATTGCGCGATCATGTGACGCTGCACCCAAACAAAATTCACATATTTTTTTCTCACAAATTCTTTTGGTGGTATTTGATCACCTCTGCAGTTTTATTTTTTGTGCTATAAACACAAAAAAATAGCGACAATTTTGAAGAAAAGCGATATTTACTTTTTGCTATAATATCCCCCAAAAAATCTATATCTTTTTTTTTTTTTTCTCAGTTTAGGCCGATACGTATTCTTCTACATATTTTTGGTAAAAAAATTGCAATAAGCATTTGATGATTTACGCAAAAGTTATAGCGTCTACAACATGGGGGATAGATTTATGGCATTTTTTAAAAAAAATATATTTTTATTAACGGCAGCAATCCTGCTTTTTAAAAAAAAATTTAAATGCTGTTGCAAAAACGCTGAAATACTCCCTGCAGAGATACTGGAAATGTTACAATGTGACCTCCAGTGTGAGGTTTTACCTTCCTGTCACCAGTGAGGGTCCCCGATAACCCCACACCACTCATAGAACTACTGGTGACCCCGATGTGTGAAAATAAATTCAACTTCAAAAAACACTCGCCATTCCTCTTTCCAAAAGGAGTGATTTGGGGGTATTTGTATGGGGGGGGGTGATTCTGGGGGTTTTGTATGGGGGGGGGGTGATTCTGGGGGTTTTGTATGGGGGGGGTGATATGGGGGGTGATATTGGGGGTTGTTTGTATGGGGGGGGGTGATATTGGGGGTTGTTTGTATGGGGGGGGGGGTGATATTGGGGGTTGTTTGTATGGGGGGGGGGGGGTGATATTGGGGGTTGTTTGTATGGGGGGGGGGGGTGATATTGGGGGTTGTTTGTATGGGGGGGGGGGTGATATTGGGGGTTGTTTGTATGGGGGGGGGGGGTGATATTGGGGGTTGTTTGTATGGGGGGGGTGATATTGGGGGTTGTTTGTATGGGGGGGGGGTGATATTGGGGGTTGTTTGTATGGGGGGGGGGGTGATATTGGGGGTTGTTTGTATGGGGGGAGGGGTGATATTGGGGGTTGTTTGTATGGGGGGGGGTGATATTGGGGGTTGTTTGTATGGGGGGGGTGATATTGGGGGTTGTTTGTATGGGGGGGGTGATATTGGGGGTTGTTTGTATGGGGGGGGGTGATATTGGGGGTTGTTTGTATGGGGGGGGGGTGATATTGGGGGTTGTTTGTATGGGGGGGGGGGTGATATTGGGGGTTGTTTGTATGGGGGGGGGGGTGATATTGGGGGTTGTTTGTATGGGGGGGGGGTGATATTGGGGGTTGTTTGTATGGGGGAGGGGTGATATTGGGGGTTGTTTGTATGGGGGGGGGTGATATTGGGGGTTGTTTGTATGGGGGGGGAGGGGTGATATTGGGGGTTGTTTGTATGGGGGGAGGGGTGATATTGGGGGTTGTTTGTATGGGGGGGGGTGATATTGGGGGTTGTATGGGGGGGGGGTGATATTGGGGGTTGTTTGTATGGGGGGGGGTGATATTGGGGGTTGTTTGTATGGGGGGGGGGGGTGATATTGGGGGTTGTTTGTATGGGGGGGGGGGTGATATTGGGGGTTGTTTGTATGGGGGGGGGGGTGATATTGGGGGTTGTTTGTATGGGGGGGGTGATATTGGGGGTTGTTTGTATGGGGGGGGGGTGATATTGGGGGTTGTTTGTATGGGGGGGTGATATTGGGGGTTGTTTGTATGGGGGGGGGTGATATTGGGGGTTTGTATGGGGGGGTGATATTGGGGGTTGTTTGTATGGGGGGGGTGATATTGGGGGTTGTTTGTATGGGGGGGGGTGATATTGGGGGTTTGTAGGGGGGGGGGGTGATATTGGGGGTTTGTAGGGGGGGGGTGATATTGGGGGTTGTTTGTATGGGGGGGGGTGATATTGGGGGTTGTTTGTATGGGGGGGGGGTGATATTGGGGGTTGTTTGTATGGGGGGGGGTGATTCTGGGGGTTGTTTGTATGGGGGGGCGGTGATTCTGGGGGTTGTTTGTATGGGGGGGGGTGATTCTGGGGTGTATTTGTATGGGGGGGGGTGATTCTGGGGGGTATTTGTATGGGGGGGTGAGGTGATTCTGGGGGGTATTTGTATGGGGGGGTGATTCTGGGGGGTATTTGTATGGGGGGGTGAGGTGATTCTGGGGGGTATTTGTATGGGGGGGTGATTCTGGGGGGTATTTGTATGGGGGGGGGGGTGATTCTGGGGGTTGTTTGTACTGTCCTGACATTTTCAGGCCTCAAATGAGATTGTCCGTCTGTACATCAGGATTGACACACACTCACTATACAGATAAATAATATTCACTGATCCCCCAAAGAAATGAAGTAGAAAACATTTTGGGCTAAATTTATGAAATTAGATTTTATTGGATATATTTTATAACAAGTAGAATTTTTTTTTTTTATTTTTTTTTTCGCAAGATGATCAAAAACACCAATGGAAATCTATTTGTGTGAAAAAATGATATAAATGTGTTTTGGGTTCAATGTTGCATAACTGTGCAGTGTTCAATTGCAGAAATGGCCTGGTCATGGGGGGTAAATCTTCGGGGGGTGACTTGTGCCCCCTGTATCGGGAATGTACAGGTTGGAGGTGGAGAGTTGTACCCCAGAAAACTCATATTGGGGGCAGTTCTGAGTTCCCCTGAGCGTCCCCCGCACCCACCTGCCCCATTGTGGGAGGGGCGGAGACTCTTCTGTCGGTGATCCCTCCTGGTGGGCGGTGCTCTTAGTTCTGTGTCGGTATTGGATGATCGGGGGTTGTGTCACCATCTCACGTTTCTCCTTTTTTTCTTTGCAGAAAGGGCTTGTCCCAGTCGGCTCTCCCATACAGACGCAGCGTCCCCACTGTAAGTACCGCCATCTTGTGGAAGTACCCGCTGTGTGATCTGCTGTCAGATATTCCCATACACAGCAGAGATTCTGTACAATATCTTTAAAGTTCTAGAACCTCCCCCTCTTAGTGACCCCCCCCAAGGGGGCGCTCTTCTCACAGCCTCAGATCAGCCAGGTCCCCCCAGTTCTACCTTTTTTTTTTTTTTATCAGTATGAAAGAGGATCATTCCAGGGAAGCCTGTTTTGAGGTCTCACAACGTCAGGGGGTATTTGGAAGTATGGGGGGGGGGGGGGGTTGCAGGAGGTTTTGGTAGTAGGCTCTCAGTATGGGGGGCAGCAGGAGCCTCTCAGTATGGGGTGGGGGGGTGGTAGGATTAGGGGGTAGGAGGCTCTCTATGTGGGGGGTATTTGGTGTGAGGATGGAGCTCTGTGTGGTGGATGGAGGAGGATAGTGAGGCTGAGCTCTGCGGGGGGGGGGGGGGGGGGCAGGATGGTGAGGCTGAGCTCTGCGGGGGGGGGGGGGGGGGGCAGGATGGTGAGGCTGGGCTCTGCGGGGGGGGGGGGGCAGGCGATGTTGAGGCGGGGCTCTGCGGGGGGGGGGGGGCGGCAGGATGGTGAGGTCTGCGGCTGCGGGGGGGGGGGGCAGGGATGGTGAGGCTGGGCTCTGCGGGGGGGGGGGGGGCAG
>CM053034.1:189620616-189675616 GCA_028564925.1 Lithobates sylvaticus
AATGGGCACAGCGGGTGTACAGACCCGGGAACTCGGCACAGGGATGGTGGGAACCCCTCATAATGGGCACAGCGGGTGTACAGACCCCGGAACTCAGCACAGGGATGGTGAGAACCCCTCATAATGGGCACAGCGGGTGTACAGACCTGAGAACTCAGCACAGGGATGGTGGGAACCCCTCATAATGGGCACAGTGGGTGTACAGACCCGGGAACTCGGCACAGGGATGGTGGGAACCCCTCATAATGGGCACAGCGGGTGTACAGACCCGGGAACTCGGCACAGGGATGGTGGAGAAGGTCCTTCGTCTTGTTGTCAATCCTTCATTGTGGCCTCTTCACTGGGGCCCCAGGGATGGTCACAGTCCCCTCCGGTTTTTTTTTTTTTCCCCCTGACTTGGGTTGCCAAGTGCTCCATCTCCATGTGGAGGGTGTTGTGTTTGGCAGTAAAGGATAAGAAATACAATGTAACGTGGCTGCGAAAGGCGATCTTTAATGGTCACACGCTGCACGGATGTGTCCATGGGTAGAAGAGCTTTCTATGCTGAGCTCACAGCTCCCTCCCAACACAGTACCTGAGCAGTCAGTGACAGCTCCCAGTCTGTACTAATCGGGAGTCGGGAGGACTTGCTCCAGATCATGTGACTGCTGACAGCCAATCACTGGTCACGTGACTGGTCAATCATTCTTGCCCATCCAGCATAAAAGGATGCTAGAGGGGATAAGTACATCAGAGGAGTTTGTATTCATGACTTGTGCTGGTTAATGATTCCCGGTGTAAAGGAGGGAGGGGGGGGGGGGGGTCAGTCCCTCCCTGGTATGGATCAGACTCTGTTCTCCAGGGTTGTCCCCGGTGGTGGACTTCCTTTCTGGTTGGGATGGAACGTATGTGGTCAGGGAAGTTCAAGGAGCTCCCAGTGATGTCCCCTCCCCCCTGGGATTGCCAGAACAACACTCGGGGTTTAGGGCCCGGTGAGGTTCCTCAGCACTGTACATGCACATATTTGGAGAGCCTTCTGGATTTCTTGCACAGATTTGTGGGGGTGTCAGGAAGAGGATCTGCGGTCTTCGGGTTCTCTTCTCCTTATCGGGGACTTCTCTTCAGATCTCTCACCAAGTACTTGGAGGACCGGCTTCATCAGGTCTCTTAACCACTTCGCAACCAGGCCAATTCTGACATTTCTCTCCTACATGTAAAATTCATAATTTTTTTTGCTTGAAAATTACATAGAACCCCCAAACATTATATATGTTTTTTTAGCAAAGACCCTAGAGAATACAATGACGCTTGTTGCAACTTTTTATCTCGCACGGTATTTGCGCAGCGATTTTTCGAACACGTTTTTTTCAGAAAAAAAACAATTTCATGCTTAAAAAAAAACAAAACAGTAAAGTTAGCCCAATTTTTTTTGCATAATGTGAAAGATGAAGATACGCCGAGTAAAATAGATACCCAACATGTCACCCTTCAAAATTGCACGCGCTCGTGGAATGGCGCCAAACTTTGGTATTTAAAAATCCCCATAGGCGACGCTTTAACATTTTTTACTGGTTACATGTTTTGAGTTACAGAGGAGGTCTAGGGCTAGAATTATTGCTCTCGCTCTAACGTTCGCGGCGATACCTCACATGTGTGGTTTGAACACCGTTTTCATATGTGGGCGGGGCTTACGTATGCGTTCACTT
The DNA here is from genome assembly GCA_028564925.1 of Lithobates sylvaticus. Taxonomy (NCBI): domain Eukaryota; kingdom Metazoa; phylum Chordata; class Amphibia; order Anura; family Ranidae; genus Lithobates; species Lithobates sylvaticus. The sequence continues at coordinate 189,622,302 of CM053034.1, forward strand.
CTGCGTACGAGCTCACGGGGACAGGGGCGCTTTAAAAAAAAATTTTTTTTTTTATTGTTAATTTGACTTATTTTTTTAAATTTGACAGTTTAAAAAAAAAAAAAAAAAATTGATTACTTTTATTCCTATTACAAGGAATGTAAACATCCCTTGTAATAGGAATATTACCTGATCGGACCAATTAACAGTGAGATATGGGGGGGGTCAATAAGACCCGACATCTCATCTCTAGGCTGGAAAGCCTAAAAAAAAAAAAAAAAAAAAAGATCACCGCTTCCCAGCGGAGGCGGCGCCGTTATTCGAATGCAGAGGCCGGGCGTGATGTCATCACATCGCGCCCGGCCTCCGAACGATCATAGAGACTCCGGCGACCATCTGGTCCGCCGGAAATCTCTACAGTGATCATCCGGTGCCGGCGGTTCCTGTGTCTGACTCACCGATGGAAGCGGTGAGTCGGTAGAAGCACCGGAGGAGGGGGGCGTCCCCTCCCGCCGCCCATAAGAACGATCAAGCGGCGGAACAGCCGATATGATCGTTCTTATGGTGCAGGGAATCGCCGGCTGAAACCGGCAATATCTGAATGATGTCTGTAGCTACACCCATCATTCAGATATACCCCCGCAAACCGGAGGCCGTCATATGACGGCCTGCGGTCGGGAAGTGGTTAAGGAGCAGCGGGGTCCATCTGAGTAGCTTAAAAACCAGTATATGCAATTAGCGGACCTCCCAGCTGTTGCAAAATTACAAGTCCCATCATGCCTCTGAGTGTTATGCTTGTGGCTGTCAGAGTGCCTCATGGGACTTGTAGTTCTGCAACAGCTGAAGGTCCACTAATTGCATATCCCTGGTATAGAGGGTCGTGCCCGTCAGGTGCCCCGGGGGTGGGGGTTCTGGGGTTGGTCCCTCACACTTTTTTTTTTTTTTTTTTCTGTTCTCTGGTGGAGAAGTTTCCCTCCGATCTCTCCGGATATGATTCTCCCGGATCCGTTGTGATCCGTACAGATAAGTGACGGGTGAAGAATAACATGACACAGAAGGGAGAAGCCCACTTGGGGGCCCCTTACACTCTCATGTGGGTTTTTTTTTTTTCCCAAAGAAAAAACAAAGTTTCCCTTTTAAATCTTATGGGACTTTTCATGGTGCTGCGTTTTGAAAAGGGCACCAAATATGCGGCTTTTCACTCAATGTAAACCCTCTGTAAGAACGCTCTGCGATTTTGCGTCGCATGTCCATTTTTCACAGGTGTGAGCAACCCGGAAACAGCAAAATCACTAAACATGCGGGCGCTTTTATTGCGATTTTACGCCAGAGCCGTGTGGACGGATCCTCCGGGTATCACTTGTAGGACTCCCGTTCTGCTGACTTTGGAGTGCAGCTTTCATGTAACTTTTTGTCTCTGACCAATCAAGAAAACAATTGTTAAGCGACTTTCATGCAATTTTTGAGGGTTAACATTGAAGTCTATGTATAAATGAGGGGGAGTTGGGACTTTAGATGAAGCAAATGAATAGTGGAGGTAAATTTGAGTATAAAGTATTAATTTAATAGCATTGATCTATAAACGTTGGAACATTGTGCATATTCCAGGTGTATATATATGAAATGAACAAAGGCTAGGCATGATAAGTAAAAACATGCATAACAATACATAGTCAAAGTAATAAACGTTTGAATAAAAGCAATAACATGCATTTGCCAATAGCAACATGTCCAATGCTGGCACATGCAGCCGCATGGTAATGTATATCCGCCAAATGCTCTGTAATCAACATCATGGAGTAAAATGGTCGTAGGTAGATGAATGACGGTCAGTGTAAAATGTAGCTGTGGCATCAAAGCTCTACGCGTTTCGTGGGTTTACCCACACGTCAGGAGCAGATGCGACAAACATTCCTATGGAATAATTCAAAAATGTAAAGGGTCATACTCTAGAGAGAAAAAAAACTCTCAGTTTTCATGTATGTATAATTAACCAACATCACTCACCAACCCAGACAGCAAATGCAGCGCGGGATAGCCGGCACACGGTCAAACTGGGTTCACTCATAATTAGTACCCATATTAATGGATCACTGTATTCATATACACTTACTATATCTTACTCCCAGATACCTTCGTTTTGTGCGATATATATCACTTTCTCGCCACACGGAGATTCTACTTATATCCTGTCTATCCTTGCACTATCCGGTGCTGCATCATCATACTATGCCGCCGCCTCAGCTCCCACGATGGCATCATACCCGTGGCCGACCTTGTGCCGGCTATCCCGCACTGCATTTGCTGTCTGGGTTGGTGAGTGATGGATTTGGCGGATATACATCACCATGCGGATGCATGTGCCAGCATTGGACATGTTGCCATTTGCAAATGCATGTTATTGCTTTTATTCAAACGTTTATTACTTTGATTACCGTATATACTCGAGTATAGGCCGACCCGAATATAAGCCGAGGCACCTAATTTTACCACAAACAACTGGGAAAACTTATTGACTCGAGTATAAGCCTAGGGTGAGAAATGCGCAGCTAATGTAAGTGGAAAAGAGGGTCAACGATGCCCATTTGCAGCCTCACTGTGCCCATGCAGATGGACACAGTTGACCGATTTGGGGCCCTGTATCTCAGGGTCACTTAGTGCTAGGAACCCCATCTTTAGATATGTTGTAGTGCTAATTCCACTGGGTTGGAATACAACATTTGGGGTTCCTAGCACCAAGTGTCCCCGAGATACGTGGCCCCAAATTCAGGTCAGAAAATGTCAAGCACTTTTCTGCAGCAGAGAATGACATTTTCCAAACCGACTTTGGGGCCCCGTATCTCGTATCACTTAGTGGTAGGAACCCCATATTTGGATATGTTATAGTGCTAGGTCCACTGGGTTGGCACACCAAATTTGGGACTTATAGACCCAAGTGGCCCCGAGATACGGGGCCCCAAAGTCGGGTTTTTTTGCTGCAGAAAAGTGCTTGACTCGAGTATAAGCCAAGGGGGGGGGGGGGAGGCACTTTCAGCACAAAAAAAATGTGCTGAAAAACTCGGCTTATACTCGAGTATATACGGTATGTATTGTTATGCATGTTTTTACCCATCATGCCTAGCCTTTGTGCATATTCTATGTATATATATATATATATATGAAATGAACAATGTTCCAACGTTTATAGATCAATGCTATTAAATTAATACTTTATACTCAAATTTACCTCCACTATTCATTTGCTTCATCTAAAGTCCCAACTTCCCTTTGTTTAACTGCCTGAGATCCGCGCCATAGCCAAATGACGGCTACAGCGCGGATCTGTTGTGGCGGGAGTACGTCATATGACGTCCTCCCCTTCTGTGCACTCCAGGGAGCGCGCGCTCTTGCCGTGTCACTGGGCACCCGATGCGCATGCCCAGCGGCCGCGATGTCCGCTGGGCACCTGCGATTGCCCGGTAACACAGCGGGACCGTGGATCTGTGTGTAATGATGGGGTGTAAACACACAGATCAACGGTCCTGTCAGAGGAGACCGATGGTGTGTTCTCTGTACAGAGAAACACCGATCGGTCTCCTCCCCTTGTGAGTCCCCTCCCCCCACAGTAAGAATCACTCCCAGGGAACATAATTAACCCCTCCCCGCCCCCTAGTGGTTAACCCCTTCACTGCCAGTGTCATTTACACAGGAATCAATGCATTTAAATAGCATTGATTGCTGTATAAATGACAATGGTGCCAAAAATGTGTCAAAAATGTCCGATGTGTCCGCCATAATGTCGCAGTCACAATAAAAATCGCTGATCACCGCCATTACTAGTAAAAAAAAAAATATTAATAAAAATGCTATAAAAACTATCCCCTATTTTGTAAACGCTATAACTTTTGCGCAAACTAATCAATAATTTTTTTTTACCAAAAATATGTAGAAGAATACGTATCGGCCTAAACTGAGGAAAAAAATGTTTTTTTATATATTTTTTGGGGATATTTAGTATAGCAAAAAATAAAAAATATTGTTTTTTTTTTAAATTTGTCGCTCTTCTTTTGTTTATTGCTCAAAAAAAAAAAAAAACGCAGAGGTGATCAAATACCACCAAAGAAAGCTCTATTTGTGGGGAAAAAAATGATAACAATTTCATTTGGGTACAGCGTTGTATGACCGCGCAATTGTCATTCCAAGTGCGTCAGCCCCGAAAGCTGAAAATTGGTCTGGTCACGAGGGGGGTTTAAGTGCAAAGTAATCAGGTGGTTAACATTGAAGTCTATTGCCCTACTGGACCCCCCTCCCCCCACCGGTCCCGCTAACCTGGAGTGTGGCGATCCCCCGCACTGAACGCTCGTATCACCGCTGTACCGCGAGTGTGAGAAGTGAGCCTAAAGAGCCCATAAAAAGGTAATCAGCAGATTGGATGAGGAGATGTGGGAGATCCGGCCCTAAAAGTCGGGGAGGAGATTCGCTCGTCCCATCGGCGGTTCTGGGTTTGCTGCGTCGGGATTGGAGAAGAGCGCTTTGAATATAAATTCCAGCTTCTCCTTTATATCCCCCCCTCCCCCGACACACACTTCTGTCCGTCATCACCGGTGATCCCACCATAAATGACATTTCTCCTCCTGATGGTGATGAGAGGCGACGATCGTTTTTATCTCTGGTAATCGTCTGACATTAATCACAGATATTCTGTAGATAATCCTCCTCCGGCACCTCTCTAAGTGTTATCCTCATCCTTAGGGGTCATGTGACCAGAGGCCAGGGGGTGTGACCGGGGGTGACCTCTCCAATGTGTGATCCGGGAACCAATCGCAATGATTGAAGTGATTCTAAAGGCAGAATCTTTTTTTTTTTTTTTTTAACCTAAATGCATTTTATATGTAAGATGTTTATTAAATAAAATGTAATCTTTTACAATCTCGGGAGATATAAAAGACGCCAATAATGCCGATCTCTAATCATTCCATATATTTGGTACCTGAATACATCCTGATATCAGCCTCTTGTCCCTGTACAGCAGAGCTCAGACTGAGAGTAGGAGAAGCAGCCAATCGGTTTATGTGCTGTCGAGGAGCATGCTGATAGGAGAAGAGACCAGAGAGATGAGCTGATCAGTTGGCTGCTTCTTCATTCATTGCCCAATCACAGGCTGGGGGAGGGACCAGACCTCTAAGTGTTACTAAACTGCAGCCGTGTAAAATCAGGTCTGTGCTGTGTGGCAGAGCTGTGTAATTCTCAGGACTGGAAGGATGGAAATTCAAGCCTATTGGCAGCTATAACAATAAAATAAGACCATTTCATGTGTTTATTCAGCTTGAACCACCTGAGGAGCAGAATGTTCCAACCCCTTCATTACCAGGCCAGTCTACAGTTCTCATCACTGTGATAGTTTGACTGACAATCACTCCATCATATAACACTGTACATAATGAATCTCCCCCCCCCCAGTCTTGCACAGGTGCGCCGGCTCCTCCCCCTCAGTCTTGCACAGGTGTTGGTGCCTTACCATTTTCATTAGCTCCTCCCACTGTGGGTGGGTTCCCATACAAGGACAGCCATCGAGGTGACAGCACAATGGTTCGTTCTTTTTTTTTTATTGGTTTATTAGTATTAAACATACAACAAGAGAAAACATCCTAAAATGAGAAGATTGCCAAGACCCTGAAACTGATCTGCAGCACGGTGGCCAAGACCATCCAGCGGTATAACAGGACAGGTTCCCCTCAGAACAGGCCTCGCCATGGTCCACCAAAGAAGTTGAGGTCACGTGCTCAGCGTCATATCCAGAGGTTGTCTTTGGGAAATAGACGTATGAGTGCTGCCAGCATTGCTGCAGAGGTTGTAGGGGGGGGGGGGGTCAGCCTGTTAGTGCTCAGACCATACGCCGCACACTGCATCAAATTGGTCTGCATGGCTGTCGTCCCAGAAGGAAGCCTCTTCTAAAGATGATGCACAAGAAAGACCACAAACAGTTTGCTGAAGACAAGCAGACTAAGGACATGGATTACTGGAACCACGTCCTGTGGTCTGATGAGACCAAGATAAAGGTATTTGGTGTCAGATGGTGTCAGGCGTGTGGGGGGGCAACCAGGTGAGGAGGACAAAGACAAGTGTGTCTTGTCTACAGTCAAGCATGGTGGGGGGAGTGTCATGGTGGGGGGAGTGTCATGGTGGTCGGGGGAGTGTCATGGTGGTGGGAGTGTCATGGTGGGGGGGGAGTGTCATGGTGGTGGGAGGGTCATGGTGGCGGGAGTGTCATGGTGGCGGGAGTGTCATGGTGGCGGGAGGGTCATGGTGGCGGGAGTGTCATGGTCTGGGGCTGCATGAGGGCTGCCGGCACTGGGGGGGTACAGATCATTGAGGGAACCATGAATGCCAACATGTACTGTGACATACTGAAACAAAGCAGATCCCCTCCCTTCAGAGACTGGACCGCAGGGCAGTATTCCAACATGATCACCACCCCAAACATAAGTCAGCTTCAGCCAGACCCTACAGACAAACTTCCATGGAGGATTGTACAGAGGTAGAGGCCACTAGATCAATCAGATTCAGTACTTCTGCCCAATAAACCTTCATCTTGGGACAATGCCAGAAAATGTGTGAAATAAATCACCGGAGAGTCGCCACCCCGCCAACATTCTCATGAGATCTCTGGAATCCTGGATGGGGAGTGAAGAAAGCTCTGTGCACTATTTTAAATTCTACAAGACGGTCACATACCAGGGATCGGAAAGGGAAATCCAATACATCGTCCAATACAGGAATGTCACGTTGCCAACGAGCAAAGCGGTTCTTTAAAGGAGAACTCAGAATCAGATAAAAAGTTCCAGTAAATGGTAACGTTTTTATTTCGGACCTGCAGCAGTGAAATCCCTTCACAGCATTTAAAGGTAGTTTCCTCTAGATAAAGGGAGATGATTGGGGGGAGGGATTAATCTGCACTGTGGGTAATGGCCGGTATTATGTTCTGATGGAGTGAGTTCCCCTGAGAAGAGCAATTTCCTCCGATCCGCCATTTACTGATTCAACAGCAGAGGGCAGCAGAGCTCAGGACAATTTTCTACAATCTCCCAGAAATCATCATACAGAGAGAGGTGTCCTCACCTTCCCTCACCTGTCCCCAATACAGAGAGAGGTGTCCTCACCTGTCCCCAATACAGAGAGAGGTGTCCTCACCTGTCCCCAATACAGAGAGAGGTGTCCTCACCTGTCCCCAATACAGAGAGAGGTGTCCTCACCTGTCCCCAATACAGAGAGAGGTGTCCTCACCTGTCCCCAATACAGAGAGAGGTGTCCTCACCTGTCCCCAATACAGAGAGAGGCGTCCTCACCTGTCCCCAATACAGAGAGAGGTGTCTTCACCTGTCCCCAATACAGAGAGAGGTGTCCTCACCTGTCCCCAATACAGAGAGAGGTGTCCTCACCTGTCCCCAATACAGAGAGAGGTGTCCTCACCTGTCCCCAATACAGAGAGAGGTGTCCTCACCTGTCCCCAATACAGAGAGAGGTGTCCTCACCTGTCCCCAATACAGAGAGGTATACAAAGAAGGTGTGTTGGATGTATATACAGGTATACAGTGAAGGTGTGTTGGATGTATATACAGGTATACAGTGAAGGTGTGTTGGATGTATATACAGGTATACAGAGAAGGTGTGTTGGGTGTATATACAGGTATACAGTGAAGGTGTGTTGGATGTATATACAGGTATACAGAGAAGGTGTGTTGGATGTATATACAGGTATACAGAGAATGTGTGTTGGGTGTATATACAGGTATACGGTGAAGGTGTGTTGGATGTATATACAGGTATACAGTGAAGGTGTGTTGGGTGTATATACAGGTATACGGTGAAGGTGTGTTGGATGTATATACAGGTATACAGTGAAGGTGTGTTGGATGTATATACAGGTATGCAGTGAAGGTGTGTTGGATGTATATACAGGTATACAGTGAAGGTGTGTTGGATGTATATACAGGTATACAGAGAAGGTGTGTTGGATGTATATACAGGTATACAGTGAAGGTGTGTTGGATGTATATACAGGTATACAGTGAAGATGTGTTGGATGTATATACAGGTATACAGAGAAGGTGTGTTGGATATATACAGGTATACAGAGAAGGTGTGTTGGATGTATATACAGGTATACAATGAAGGTGTGTTGGATGTATATACAGGTATACAATGAAGGTGTGTTGGATGTATATACAGGTATACAGTGAAGGTGTGTTGGATGTATATACAGGTATACAGAGAAGGTGTGTTGGATGTATATACAGGTATACAATGAAGGTGTGTTGGATGTATATACAGGTATACAGTGAAGGTGTGCTGGATGTATATACAGGTATACAGTGAAGGTGTGTTGGATGTATATACAGGTATACAGTGAAGGTGTGTTGGATGTATATACAGGTATACAGTGAAGGTGTGTTGGATGTATATACAGGTATACAGTGAAGGTGTGCTGGATGTATATACAGGTATACAGTGAAGGTGTGTTGGATGTATATACAGGTATAAAATGAAGGTGTGTTGGATGTATATACAGGTATACAGAGAAGGTGTGTTGGATGTATATACAGGTATACAGTGAAGGTGTGTTGGATGTATATACAGGTATACAGTGAAGGTGTGTTGGATGTATATACAGGTATACAGTGAAGGTGTGTTGGATGTATATACAGGTATACAGAGAAGGTGTGTTGGATGTATATACAGGTATACAGTGAAGGTGTGTTGGATGTATATACAGGTATACAGAGGTGTGTTGGATGTATATACAGGTATACAGTGAAGGTGTGTTGGATGTATATACAGGTATACAATGAAGGTGTGTTGGATGTATATACAGGTATACAGAGAAGGTGTGTTGGATGTATATACAGGTATACAGTGAAGGTGTGTTGGATGTATATACAGGTATACAGAGAAGGTGTGTTGGATGTATATACAGGTATACAGTGAAGGTGTGTTGGATGTATATACAGGTACAGTGGTGTGAAAAAGTGTTTGCCCCCCTTCCTCATTTCCTGTTCCTTTGCATGTTTGTCACACTTAAGTGTTTCGGAACATCAAACCAATTTAAACAATAGTCAAGGACAACACAAGTAAACACAAAATGCAATTTGTAAATGAAGGTGTTTATTATTAAAGGTGAAAAAAATCCAAACCATCATGGCCCTGTGTGAAAAAGTGATTGCCCCCTTGTTAAAACATACTATAACTGTGGTTGTCCACACCTGAGTTCAATTTCTCTAGCCACACCCAGGCCTGATTATTGCCACACCTGTTCACAATCAAGGCATCACTTAAATAGGAGCTGCTTGACACAGTAAGGTCCACCAGAAGATCCTTAAAAGCTACACATCATGCCGAGACCCAAAGAAATTCAGGAACAATTGAGAAAGAAAGTAATTGAGATCTATCAGTCTGGAAAGGGTTATAAAGCCATTTCCAAAGCTTTGGGAATCCAGCGAACCACAGTGAGAGCCATTATCCACAAATGGCGAAGACATGGAACAGTGGTGAACCTTCCCAGGAGTGGCCGGCCGCCCAAATTTACCCCAAGAGCGCAGCGACGACTCATCCAAGAGGTCACAAAAGACCCCACAACAACGTCCAAGGAACTGCAGGCCTCACTTGCCTCAGTTAAGGTCAGCGTTCATGCCTCCACCATCAGGAAAAGACTGGGCAAAAATGGCCTGCATGGCAGAGTTCCAAGGAGAAAACCACTGCTGAGCAAAAAGAACATCAAAGCTCGTCTCAATTTCTCCACAACACATCTTGATGATCCCCAAGACTTTTGGACAACATTCTGTGGACCGATGAGACAAAAGTGGAACTCTTTGGAAGGTGTGTGTCCAAGTATATCTGGCGTAGAAGGAACACTGCATTTCAGAAAAAGAACATTATACCAACAGTAAAATATGGTGGTGGTAGTGTGATGGTCTGGGGCTGTTTTGCTGCTTCAGGACCTGGAAGACTTGCCGTGATAAAAGGAACTATGAATTCTGCTGTCTACCAAGAGATCCTGAAGGAGAATGTCCGACCATCTGTTCGTGTACTCAAGCTGAAAGGAACTTGGGTTCTGCAGCAGGACAATGATCCTAAACACACCAGCAAGTCCACCACCGAATGGCTGAAGAAAAACAAATGAAGACTTTGGAGTGGCCTAGCCAAAGTCCTGACCTGAATCCTATTGAGATGTTGTGGTATGACCTTAAAAAGGCCGTTCATGCTCGAAAAACCCTCTAATGTAACTGAATTAGGACAATTCTGCAAAGATGAGTGGGCCAAAATTCCTCCAGGACGCTGTAAAAGCCTCATTGCACGTTATCGCAAACGCTTGGTTGCAGTTGTTGCTGCTAAGGGTGGCCCAACCAGTTATTAGGTTTAGGGGGCAATCACTTTTTCACACAGGGCCATGATGGTTTGGATTTTTTTTCACCTTTAATAATAAACACCTTCATTTACAAATTGCATTTTGTGTTTACTTGTGTTGTCCTTGACTATTGTTTAAATTGGTTTGATGTTCCGAAACACTTAAGTGTGACAAACATGCAAAGGAACAGGAAATGAGGAAGGGGGCAAACACTTTTTCACACCACTGTATACAGTGAAGGTGTGTTGGATGTATATACAGGTATACAGTGAAGGTGTGTTGGATGTATATACAGGTATACAGTGAAGGTGTGTTGGATGTATATACAGGTATACAATGAAGGTGTGTTGGATGTATATACAGGTATACAGAGAAGGTGTGTTGGATATATACAGGTATACAGAGAAGGTGTGTTGGATGTATATACAGGTATACAGTGAAGATGTGTTGGATGTATATACAGGTATACAGAGAAGGTGTGTTGGATATATACAGGTATACAGAGAAGGTGTGTTGGATGTATATACAGGTATACAATGAAGGTGTGTTGGATGTATATACAGGTATACAATGAAGGTGTGTTGGATGTATATACAGGTATACAGAGAAGGTGTGTTGGATGTATATACAGGTATACAGTGAAGGTGTGTTGGATGTATATACAGGTATACAGTGAAGGTGTGTTGGATGTATATACAGGTATACAGAGAAGGTGTGTTGGATATATACAGGTATACAGAGAAGGTGTGTTGGATGTATATACAGGTATACAGTGAAGATGTGTTGGATGTATATACAGGTATACAGAGAAGGTGTGTTGGATGTATATACAGGTATACAATGAAGGTGTGTTGGATGTATATACAGGTATACAATGAAGGTGTGTTGGATGTATATACAGGTATACAGAGAAGGTGTGTTGGATGTATATACAGGTATACAGTGAAGGTGTGTTGGATGTATATACAGGTATACAGTGAAGGTGTGTTGGATGTATATACAGGTATACAGTGAAGGTGTGTTGGATGTATATACAGGTATACAGTGAAGGTGTGTTGGATGTATATACAGGTATACAGTGAAGGTGTGTTGGATGTATATACAGGTATACAATGAAGGTGTGTTGGATGTATATACAGGTATACAGAGAAGGTGCGTTGGATGTATATACAGGTATACAGAGGTGTGTTGGATGTATATACAGGTATACAGTGAAGGTGTGTTGGATGTATATACAGGTATACAATGAAGGTGTGTTGGATGTATATACAGGTATACAGAGAAGGTGTGTTGGATGTATATACAGGTATACAGTGAAGGTGTGTTGGATGTATATACAGGTATACAGAGAAGGTGTGTTGGATGTATATACAGGTATACAGTGAAGGTGTGTTGGATGTATATACAGGTATACAGTGAAGGTGTGTTGGATGTATATACAGGTATACAGTGAAGGTGTGTTGGATGTATATACAGGTATACAGAGAAGGTGTGTTGGATGTATACAGGTATACAGTGAAGGTGTGTTGGATGTATATACAGGTATACAGAGAAGGTGTGTTGGATGTATATACAGGTATACAGTGAAGGTGTGTTGGATGTATATACAGGTACACAGTGAAGGTGTGTTGGATGTATATACAGGTATACAGTGAAGGTGTGTTGGATGTATATACAGGTATACAGAGAAGGTGTGTTGGATGTATACAGGTATACAGTGAAGGTGTGTTGGATGTATATACAGGTACACAGTGAAGGTGTGTTGGATGTATATACAGGTACACAGTGAAGGTGTGTTGGATGTATATACAGGTATACAGAGAAGGTGTGTTGGATGTATATACAGGTACACAGTGAAGGTGTGTTGGATGTATATACAGGTATACAGAGAAGGTGTGTTGGATGTATATACAGGTACACAGTGAAGGTGTGTTGGATGTATATACAGGTATACAATGAAGGTGTGTTGGATGTATATACAGGTATACAGTGAAGGTGTGTTGGATGTATATACAGGTATACAGAGAAGGTGTGTTGGATGTATATACAGGTATACAGTGAAGGTGTGTTGGATGTATATACAGGCAGAGGTCAGTCGGTTTCTGTTCAGTGAATTGACGAGTAAAGCTGATTTATGGCGCTGGGTGCGTCTCTCCAGCAATTATAATATTTAACATTCTTGTTTTTATCCAAAGGTCTCTCATAGGACAAAATGTCCATATAAGACCAGACAATCCACCGTCCAATGAGAGAAGAGCTCCTGTACGGCACAGGTGTCACGGATAACACCGCCCATTATATTGTTCTGCCCCCCCTCCCCCCCCAATAATCAGAATATCTGGATTCAGACACACAAGATCTGCAGGACCTCCACAGGCAGCTGAACAGACAGATATATATATATATATATACTGTGCGAACGGCTCTACCTGGGGACACGTGTGATATTCTGCCCGGCCAGTCTTGTGATCCACATATTCCTTCCATGGTGACTCCACTATTCTGATGCTGGAACTCCAGATCTTCCTGTGCCCCCCTCCCCCACCTTCTATGACGGGAGGGCACGTGGAACACAGAATCCCTTGGAAAGGTTGGGAAACCCATGTTTCAGCTCCCCATACACCTCTTATGTCTAAGTCACCCTGTTCCTTCCTGGCACAGGGTGAGTGAGAAAATATATCTTGGATTACTTATGTAAGTAAATGTAAGTAAGTAATATTTATCCACAGTATCTCCCAGGATATATGTGAAGACTATTCTTAGGTTGTTAATTCTGAACAAGACACAATCCTTGGAGGAGCTGATCCGGAGACGGACTGTCTGGTCACCTAGGCTGCCTTAAGGGGTTGGTTAATTAACATGTTAATTATGTGATTGTCTTTTAAGTTGTTGCTATAGGGGGGGGGGGAGTATCCATGAGCCCCACCTCATTATCCAACCCCTTGTGTTAAAAGTGTATAAAAAGGCCGTTTTCTGTCCAATAAATCAGTTCAAGATTCTACAAGCTATTCTCGGCTAGACTTGTATTCAATGCAGATGGGAGGAAGCAGTATTACTGACGGAAGCACTCAGCGGAGTGAGGAAGAGGGTCCGTCACAAGGACCATCACTGGACTGCGGAGGTCCCTCCTGGGCTCTTCTCCTCTTCTATTCTCTCTTATGTTCTGCTCTAAACTCTGAGGGCCACTAGAGCGTGGGGGTCCTGAGTCCTGGGGGGCCCCCAGAGTGATCATGGAACTGTTTTCTCAGTGTCAGAACAAAGCTGAGGTATGACAAGGGCCGAGATACACACTAATATATACCAATATATACCAATATACACCAATATACACCAATACACACCAATATAGACCAATATAGACCAATATAGACCAATATACACCAATATAGACCAATATACACCAATATACACCAATATAGACCAATATACACCAATATAGACCAATATATACCAATATATACCAATATACACCAATATAGACCAATATATACCAATATACACTAATATATACCAATATAGACCAATATACACCAATATACACCAATATAGACCAATAAATATACACCAATATACACCAATATACGCCAATATACACCAATATACGCCAATATACACCAATATACACCAATATACACCAATATACACCAATATACACCAATATACACCAATATACACCAATATACACCAATATACACCAATATACACCAATACACACTATGATAGACCAATATACACTAATATAGACCAATATACACCAATACACACTAATATACACTAATATAGACCAATATAGACCAATATAGACCAATATAGACCAATATACACCAATATACACCAATATAGACTAATATACACCAATATACACTATGATAGACCAATATACACTAATATAGACCAATATAGACCAATATACACCAATATACACCAATATACACCAATATACGCCAATATACACCAATATACACTATGATAGACCAATATACACTAATATAGACCAATATAGACCAATATACACCAATATACACCAATATACGCCAATATACACCAATATACACCAATATACACTATGATAGACCAATATACACTAATATAGACCAATATACACCAATATACACCAATACACACTAATATACACCAATGTACACCAATATACACCAATATAGACCAATATACGCCAATATACGCCAATATACACCAATATACACTATGATAGACCAATATACACTAATATAGACCAATATACACCAATATACACCAATACACACTAATACACACCAATGTACACCAATATACACCAATATAGGCCAAGAAAGACTATTATGGGTCAGTAGAGATTTTTACAGACCATTATAGACAATTTACAGACCAATGTAGAACATTATAGACTAATACAAGCCTTTGTAGACCAGTATTTGTTATTAAAGACCATTATAGACTTTTATAGACCATTAAGGCCCCTTTCACACTGGGGCGGTTTGCAAGCGCTATTGTGCTAAGAATAGCGCCTGCAAACCGACCCGAAACAGCTGTTGCTGTTCCTTCAGTGTGAAAGCCCCGAGGGCTTTCACACTGAAGCGGTGCGCTTGCAGGACGCTCAAAAATGTCCTGCAAGCCGCATCTTTGGCTCGCTATAGGAGCCGTATATTTACCGCTCCTATAGCGCCAGGTCCCATTGAAAACAATGGGGGAGCGCGCCGAACCCGCCCGCAAAACGCCGCAATAGCGGCGGTTTGCGGGCGGTATTGACCCTTTTTCGGCCGCTCACGGGGGGTAAAAACACCCCGCGAGCGGCCGCAATGCGGCGCTAAAACGCCGGTAAAGCGGCGCTAAATATAGCGCCGCTTTACCGCCAGCGCCCCCACCGCTCCAGTGTGAAAGTAGCCTAAGTGAAAAATCTGGTGCAGCTCTGAATAGAAACCAATCAGCTTCCAGTTTTTATTGCCAAAGCTTCATTGAACAAACTGAAGATAGAAGCTGATTGGCTCCTGTGTGCAGCTGCACCAGATTCTGAGTCCTCCAGTTTTAGTAAATCTCCTCCCTTATAGTCTTTCATAGACCATTATAGATCCTTGTAGACCAATATAGGACTTTATATAACAATATAGATCTTTATAGACCGCTATAGATTATTAGTGACCATTACAGACTTTTATTGCCCATTTTAGACCTTCGATCGATCGCTGCAGATCATTATAGACCTCATCGGCTTTCATTGATCGGTATGGACCATTCCTGTTATTCTTATGATGATCTCAGATTATAAATCTGGTACATATTCGGTTATAGGAGGGGATTGAATTGTCGGTTTGATGGTCTTCTGGAATAATCAGGAATTGGGCGTGGCCTATCGCACGGCTGGCATGTCGGATCGCCCCCCCCCCCCTCCTCTCTGACCACATCGGCACTCCATATGAGAGATGTGAGTGGGGATCAGCCCTCATCCCTCCTCATTGTGATGTCACACAAAAACCACACCTCCCAACTTTCTTAGATGGGAATGAAGGACACCTATAGGACACACCCCCTGCCACGCCCTCTTAAAGGAGAATCATAAAAAATAAAAGGATTAGTTAAACCCACAAATGTTTTTTTTACCACTTACTTTTCCTTTATATTGTCTTCTGAAATGTAGAAATGGGATGAAAGGTTTATCAACATGAGGGACCAATGAGGAGGACAGAGGGACTTTGTTCCAAATCAGGGACACTCCCTCCAAATTAGGGACACTCCCTCCAAATCAGGGACACTCCCTCCAGATCAGGGACACTCCCTCCAAATCAGGGACACTCCCTCCAAACCAGGGACACTCCCTCCAAATCAGGGACACCCCCTCCAAATCAGGGACAGTCCCTCCAAATCAGGGACAGGTGGGAGCGATGCAGAATGGCTGAACTGGGAGTGGCCCAGCGCCATGAAATGACGGCCAATCTGAGGGCAGCCGGTGCCGGTTGGGGCCCGGCCTGGTTTGGTGACATGTCTGGCGATTGTATGAAAATGACCCCACACAGGCAGACAATGGGAATCATCATCTATCTTCATACTGACATGTGGGAAGAGATTACAGGCGAAGGATCTGATCACAGACTGTACAATTATTTGCATGAGATTTCCTGTAGGACTCGGTGATCTGATGGCAGCAGGTTGCCAGGTGTGGTCACATGACCCGCGCCGGTGACATCACCACAAATCTTTCTGGAAGGTGAGTGGAACGTGCTGGAGGAACAGAACACATCATTGTGGGAAGTCGGCAGCTCTCGGCTTCCTCTTGGCACAGGCGGCGGCCCTCGGTGGCCCCCTGCCAGGACTGTGGAATGCCAAGGTCAGTCATGTGACTCCCAGCCAGTCACACCTGGAGGCAGACAGGTGACATTAACTCTTCCCCCACCAGAGGGCTCTGAGCCGACACCTGGATCTTCAGAGGTTCAAATATGGAGGACGCAGTTACTGCCCTCTAATTCTGGGAATGC
This sequence comes from Lithobates sylvaticus, assembly GCA_028564925.1. NCBI lineage: Eukaryota > Metazoa > Chordata > Amphibia > Anura > Ranidae > Lithobates > Lithobates sylvaticus. The sequence continues at coordinate 189,639,129 of CM053034.1, forward strand.
CAACTGCCTGGCTGTCATGCTGATCCTCTGGCTGCAGTATTCTCTCATCCAATCTAAGTACAGAGATAATGAATTCAAACTCTCATCTTCTGTACAGTCCTTCCAGGTCCCTCCATATTGCTGCAATGACAGGTGCACTTTACAGGGATAGAAGATCCGGCAACTCTGTGATCCTTGAAGTGTCTTACTAAGGCTATTGCCGAAACGCGTCAGCTTTGGCATGGCCTCCATACATAGTGCTCCACTAAGATTGGGGGGGGGGGGGGGTGATCTGTGTGAATAAAGATCCGAGTGAATGTGATCTGTGTGAATATGATCCATTTGATCTGGGTGAATGTGATCTCTGTGATCTGGGTGAATGTGATCTGGGTGAATGTGATCTCTGTGATCTGGGTGAATGTGATCCCTGTGATCTGGGGTGAATGTGATCTCTGTGATCTGGGTGAATGTGATCTCTGTGATCTGGGTGAATGTGATCTGGGTGAATGTGATCTCTGTGATCTGGGTGAATGTGATCTGGGTGAATGTGATCTCTGTGATCTGGGTGAATATGATCTCTGTGATCTGGGTGAATGTGATCTGGGTGAATGTGATCCCTGTGATCTGGGTGAATCTGATCTGTGTGATCTGGGTGAATGTGATCCCTGTGATCTGGGTGAATGTGATCTCTGTGATCTGGGTGAATGTGATCTCTGTGATCTGGGTGAATGTGATTTCTGTGATCTGGGTGAAATGAGCTCACACCGGTTGGAATTGCTGGAATGTGACTCGTTCGGTACGTTCTCTCTGACCAATTATGTGACGTTTTTATTACAGGTGAAGCCTCCAATCATCACTCAGAGTCCTCATCTCATTGTGAAGATGAAGTGCGGAAATTATTTGTATCGCTTCACATAAACCGCCATCACCAGACAGGCGGAGGACGATGGAGGAGGATGGGGTTTGGACAGATCCCAATCCTGATACATGTATGACACACTGTATACTATATACAGTGGTGTGAAAAAGTGTTTGCCCCCTTCCTCATTTCCTGTTCCTTTGCATGTTTGTCACACTTAAGTGTTTCGGAACATCAAACCAATTTAAACAATAGTCAAGGACAACACAAGTAAACACAAAATGCAATTTGTAAATGAAGGTGTTTATTATTAAAGGTGAAAAAAAATCCAAACCATCATGGCCCTGTGTGAAAAAGTGATTGCCCCTAAACCTAATAACTGGTTGGGCCACCCTTGGCAGCAACAACTGCAACCAAGCGTTTGCGATAACGTGCAATGAGGCTTTTACAGCGTCCTGGAGGAATTTTGGCCCACTCATCTTTGCAGAATTGTCCTAATTCAGTTACATTAGAGGGTTTTCGAGCATGAACGGCCTTTTTAAGGTCATACCACAACATCTCAATAGGATTCAGGTCAGGACTTTGGCTAGGCCACTCCAAAGTCTTCATTTTGTTTTTCTTCAGCCATTCGGTGGTGGACTTGCTGGTGTGTTTTAGGATCATTGTCCTGCTGCAGAACCCAAGTTCGTTTTCAGCTTGAGTACACGAACAGATGGTCGGACATTCTCCTTCAGGATCTCTTGGTAGACAGCAGAATTCATAGTTCCTTTTATCACGGCAAGTCTTCCAGGTCCTGAAGCAGCAAAACAGCCCCAGACCATCACACTACCACCACCATATTTTACTGTTGGTATAATGTTCTTTTTCTGAAATGCAGTGTTCCTTCTACGCCAGATATACTTGGACACACACCTTCCAAAGAGTTCCACTTTTGTCTCATCGGTCCACAGAATGTTGTCCCAAAAGTCTTGGGGATCATCAAGATGTGTTGTGGAGAAATTGAGACGAGCTTTGATGTTCTTTTTGCTCAGCAGTGGTTTTCTCCTTGGAACTCTGCCATGCAGGCCATTTTTGCCCAGTCTTTTCCTGATGGTGGAGGCATGAACGCTGACCTTAACTGAGGCAAGTGAGGCCTGCAGTTCCTTGGACGTTGTTGTGGGGTCTTTTGTGACCTCTTGGATGAGTCGTCGCTGCGCTCTTGGGGTAATTTTGGGCGGCCGGCCACTCCTGGGAAGGTTCACCACTGTTCCATGTCTTCGCCATTTGTGGATAATGGCTCTCACTGTGGTTCGCTGGATTCCCAAAGCTTTGGAAATGGCTTTATAACCCTTTCCAGACTGATAGATCTCAATTACTTTCTTTCTCAATTGTTCCTGAATTTCTTTGGGTCTCGGCATGATGTGTAGCTTTTAAGGATCTTCTGGTGGACCTTACTGTGTCAAGCAGCTCCTATTTAAGTGATGCCTTGATTGTGAACAGGTGTGGCAATAATCAGGCCTGGGTGTGGCTAGAGAAATTGAACTCAGGTGTGGACAACCACAGTTATAGTATGTTTTAACAAGGGGGGCAATCACTTTTTCACACAGGGCCATGATGGTTTGGATTTTTTTTCACCTTTAATAATAAACACCTTCATTTACAAATTGCATTTTGTGTTTACTTGTGTTGTCCTTGACTATTGTTTAAATTGGTTTGATGTTCCGAAACACTTAAGTGTGACAAACATGCAAAGGAACAGGAAATGAGGAAGGGGGCAAACACTTTTTCACACCACTGTATACACCAATATACACTAATATACACTAATATACACCAATATACACCAATATAGGCCAAGAAAGACTATTATGGGTCAGTACAGATTTTTACAGACCAATGTAGAACATTATAGACTAATAGAAGCCTTTGTAGACCAGTATTTGTTATTAAAGACCATTATAGACTTTTATAGACCATTAAGTGAAAAATCTGGTGCAGCTCTGAATAGAAACCAATCAGCTTCCAGTTTTTATTGCCAAAGCTTCATTGAACAAACTGAAGATAGAAGCTGATTGGCTCCTGTGTGCAGCTGCACCAGATTCTGAGTCCTCCAGTTTTAGTAAATCTCCTCCATTATAGTCTTTCATAGACCATTATAGATCCTTGTAGACCAATATAGGACTTTATATAACAATATAGATCTTTATAGACCGCTATAGATTATTAGTGACCATTACAGACTTTTATTGCCCATTTTAGACCTTCGATCGATCGCTGCAGATCATTATAGGCCTCATCGTCTTTCATTGATCGGTATGGACCATTCCTATTATTCTTATGATGATCTCAGATTATAAATCTGGTACATATTCGGGTCAAGGAGGGGATTGAATTGTCGGTTTGATGGTCTTCTGGAATAATCAGGAATTGGGCGTGGCCTATTGCACGGCTGGCATGCCGGATCGTCCCCCCCCCCCCCCCCTCTCTGACCACATCGGCTCTCCATATGAGAGATGTGAGTGGGGATCAGTCCTTCCCTCCTCATTGTGATGTCACACAAAACCACACCTCCCAACTTTCTGAGATGGGAATGAAGGACACCTATAGGACACACCCCCTGCCACGCCCTCTTAAAGGAGAATCATGCAAAAAAAAAAGTGTTTTTTTTTACCACTTACTTTTCCTTTATATTGTCTTCTGAAATGTAGAAATGGGATGAAAGGTTTATCAACATGAGGGACCAATGAGGAGGAAAGAGGGACAGAGGGACTTTGTTCCAAATCCGGGACAGTCCTTCCAAATCCGGGACACTCCCTCCAAATCAGGGACACTCCCTCCAAATCAGGGACACTCCCTCCAAATCAGGGACACTCCCTCCAAACCAGGGACACTCCCTCCAGATCAGGGACACTCCCTCCAAATCAGGGACACCCCCTCCAAAACAGGGACACTCCCTCCAAATTAGGGACACTCCCTCCAAACCAGGGACACTCCCTCCAAATCAGGGACACTCCCTCCAGATCAGGGACACTCCCTCCAGATCAGGGACACTCCCTCCAAACCAGGGACACTCCCTCCAAATCAGGGACACCCCCTCCAAATCCGGGACACTCCCTCCAAATCAGGGACACTCCCTCCAAACCAGGGACACTCCCTCCAGATCAGGGACACTCCCTCCAGATCAGGGACACTCCCTCCAGATCAGGGACACTCCCTCCAAACCAGGGACACTCCCTCCAAATCAGGGACACCCCCTCCAAATCCGGGACACTCCCTCCAAATCAGGGACACTCCCTCCAAACCAGGGACAGTCCCTCCAAATCAGGGACACCCCCTCCAAATCCGGGACACTCCCTCCAAATCAGGGACACTCCCTCCAAACCAGGGACACTCCCTCCAGATCAGGGACACTCCCTCCAAATCAGGGACACCCCCTCCAAAACAGGGACACTCCCTCCAAATTAGGGACACTCCCTCCAAACCAGGGACACTCCCTCCAAATCAGAGACACTCCCTCCAGATCAGGGACACTCCCTCCAGATCAGGGACACTCCCTCCAAATCAGGGACACTCCCTCCAAATCAGGGACACTCCCTCCAAACCAGGGACAATCTCTCCAAATCAGGGACACTCCCTCCAAACCAGGGACACTCCCTCCAAACCAGGGACACTCCCCCCAAACCAGGGACAGCCCCTCCAAATCAGGGACAGTCCCTCCAAATCAGGGACACTCCCTCCAAATCCGGGACACTCCCTCCAAACCAGGGACACTCCCTCCAAATCGGGGACACCCCCTTCAAATTGGGAACAATCCCTCCAAATCAGGGACACCCCCTCCAAATCAGGGACACCCCCTCCAAATTGGGGACAATCACTCAAAATTAGGGACACTCCCCCCAAATCAGGGACACCCCCTCCAAATCAGGGACACCCCCTCCAAACTTGGGACACTCTTTTCAAATCAGGGACAGTCCCTCCAAACTCGGGACACTCTTTCCAAATCGGGGACACTCCCTCCAAATCGGGGACACTCCTTCCAAATCAGGGACACTCCCTTCAAATCAGGGACAATCCGTCCAAATCAGGGACAATCCGTCCAAATCAGGGACAATCCCTCCAAATCAGGGACAATCCTTCCAAATCAGGGACAGTCCCTCCAAACTCGGGACACTCTTTTCAAATCAGGGACACTCCCTCCAAATCGGGGACACTCCTTCCAAATCAGGGACAGTCCCTCCAAACTCGGGACACTCCTTCCAAATCAGGGACACTCCCTCCAAACCAGGGACAGTCCCTCCAAATCAGGGACACTCCCTCCAAATCAGGGACAGTCCCTCCAAACTCGGGACACTCTTTTCAAATCAGGGACACTCCCTCCAAATCAGGGACACTCCCTCCAAATCGGGGACACTCCCTCCAAATCAGGGACAGTCCCTCCAAACTCGGGACACTCTTTCCAAATCGGGGACACTCCCTCCAAATCATGGACACTCCTTCCAAATCAGGGACACTCCCTTCAAATCAGGGACACTCCCTCCAAATCAGGGACAATCCCTCCAAATCAGGGACACTCCCTCCAAATCAGGGACAATCCCTCCAAATCAGGGACAATCCCTCCAAATCAGGGACACTCCCTCCAGATCAGGGACACTCCCTCCAAATCAGGGACAATCCCTCCAAATCAGGGACAATCCCTCCAAATCAGGGACACTCCCTCCAAATCAGGGACACTCCCTCCAGATCAGGGACACTCCCTCCAGATCAGGGACACTCCCTCCAAATTAGGGACAGTCCCTCCAAACCATGGACAATTCCTCCAAATCAGGGACACTCCCTCAAAATCAGAGACAGTCCCTCAAAATCAGAGACAGTCCCTCAAAATCAGGGACACTCCCTCCAAATCAGGGACACTCCCTCAAAATCAGAGACAGTCCCTCAAAATCAGGGACACTCCCTCCAGATCAGGGACACTCCCTCCAAACCAGGGACACTCCCTCCAAACCAGGGACACTCCCTCCAAACCAGGGACACTCCCTCCAAACCAGGGACAATCCCTCCAAATCATGGACACTCCCTCCAAATCAGGGACACTCCCTCCAAATCATGGACACTCCCTCCAAATCAGGGACACTCCCTCCAAATCATGGACACTCCCTCCAAATCAGGGACACTCCCTCCAAATCATGGACACTCCCTCCAAATTAGGGACACTCCCTCCAGATCAGGGACACTCCCTCCAAACCAGGGACAGGTGGGAGCGATGCAGAATGGCTGCACTGGGAGTGGCCCAGCGCCATGAAATGACGGCCAATCTGAGGGCAGCCGGTGCTGGTTGGGGCCCGGCCTGGTTTGGTGACATGTCTGGCGATTGTATGAAAATGACCCCACACAGGCAGACAATGGGAATCATCATCCATCTTTATACTGACATGTGGGAGGAGATTACAGGCGCAGTGCGAAGGATCTGATCTCCCGGGACACGGATTGTACAATTATTTGCATGAGATTTCCTGTAGGACTCGGTGATCTGATGGCAGCAGGTTGCCAGGTGTGGTCACATGACCCGCGCCGGTGACATCACCACAAATCTTTCTGGAAGGTGAGTGGAACGTGTTGGAGGAACAGAACACATCATTGTGGGAAGTCGGCAGCTCTCGGCTTCCTCTTGGCACAGGCGGCGGCCCTCGGTGGCCCCCTGCCAGGACTGTGGAATGCCAAGGTCAGTCATGTGACTCCCAGCCAGTCACACCTGGAGGCAGACAGGTGACATTAACTCTTCCCCCACCAGAGGGCTCTGAGCCGACACCTGGATCTTCAGAGGTTCAAATATGGAGGACGCAGTTACTGCCCTCTAATTCTGGGAATGCCAACTGCCTGGCTGTCATGCTGATCCTCTGGCTGCAGTATTCTCTCATCCAATCTAAGTACAGAGATAATGAATTCGAACTCTCATCTTCTGTACGGTCCTTCCAGGTCCCTCCATATTGCTGCAATGACAGGTGCACTTTACAGGGATAGAAGATCCGGCAACACTGTGATCCTTGAAGTGTCTTACTAAGGCTATTGCCGAAACGCGTCAGATTTTGCATGGCCTCCATACATAGTGCTCCACTAAGATTGGGGGGGGGGGGATGTGATCTGTGTGAATAAAGATCCGAGTGAATGTGATCTGGGTGAATGTGATCTCTGTGATCTGGGTGAATGTGATCCCTGTGATCTGGGTGAATGTGATCTGGGTGAATGTGATCTCTGTGATCTGGGTGAATGTGATCTCTGTGATCTGGGTGAATGTGATCTCTGATCTGGGTGAATGTGATCTGGGTGAATGTGATCCCTGTGATCTGGGTGAATGTGATCCCTGTGATCTGGTGAATGTGATCCCTGTGATCTGGGTGAATGTGATCTGGGTGAATGTGATCCCTGTGATCTGGGTGAATGTGATCTCTGTGATCTGGGTGAATGTGATCTCTGTGATCTGGGTGAATGTGATCCCTGTGATCTGGGTGAATGTGATCTGGGTGAATGTGATCCCTGTGATCTGGGTGAATGTGATCTCTGTGATCTGGGTGAATGTGATCTCTGTGATCTGGGTGAATGTGATCTCTGTGATCTGGGTGAATGTGATCTCTGTGATCTGGGTGAATGTGATCTCTGTGATCTGGGTGAATGTGATCTCTGTGATCTGGGTGAATGTGATCTCTGTGATCTGGGTGAATGTGATCACTGTGATCTGGGTGAATGTGATCTGGGTGAATGTGATCCCTGTGATCTGGGTGAATGTGATCTCTGTGATCTGGGTGAATGTGATCTCTGTGATCTGGGTGAATGTGATCTCTGTGATCTGGGTGAATGTGATCTCTGTGATCTGGGTGAATGTGATCTCTGTGATCTGGGTGAATGTGATCTCTGTGATCTGGGTGAATGTGATCCCTGTGATCTGGGTGAATGTGATCTCTGTGATCTGGGTGAATGTGATCTGGGTGAATGTGATCCCTGTGATCTGGGTGAATGTGATCTGGGTGAATGTGTTCCCTGTGATCTGGGTGAATGTGATCTCTGTGATCTGGGTGAATGTGATCTCTGTGATCTGGGTGAATGTGATTTCTGTGATCTGGGTGAATGTGATCTCTGTGATCTGGGTGAATGTGATCTCTGTGATCTGGGTGAATGTGATCTCTGTGATCTGGGTGAATGTGATCTCTGTGATCTGGGTGAATGTGATCTCTGTGATCTGGGTGAATGTGATCTCTGTGATCTGGGTGAATGTGATCCCTGTGATCTGGGTGAATGTGATCTGGGTGAATGTGATCCCTGTGATCTGGGTGAATGTGATCTGGGTGAATGTGTTCCCTGTGATCTGGGTGAATGTGATCTCTGTGATCTGGGTGAATGTGATCTCTGTGATCTGGGTGAATGTGATTTCTGTGATCTGGGTGAATGTGATCTCTGTGATCTGGGTGAATGTGATCTCTGTGATCTGGGTGAATGTGATCTCTGTGATCTGGGTGAATGTGATCTCTGTGATCTGGGTGAATGTGATCTCTGTGATCTGGGTGAATGTGATCCCTGTGATCTGGGTGAATGTGATCTCTGTGATCTGGGTGAATGTGATCCCTGTGATCTGGGTGAATGTGATCTGGGTGAATGTGATCTGGGTGAATGTGATCCCTGTGATCTGGGTGAATGTGATCTGGGTGAATGTAATTTCTGTTATCTGGGTGAAATGAGCTCACACCGGTTGGAATTGCTGGAATGTGACTCGTTCGGTATGTTCTCTCTGACCAATTATGTGACGTTTTTATTACAGGTGGAGCCTCCAATCATCACTCAGAGTCCTCATCTCATTGTGAAGATGAAGTGCGGAAACTATTTGTATCGCTCCACATAAACCGCCATCACCAGACAGGCGGAGGAGGATGGAGGACGATGGAGGACGATGGAGGAGGATGGAGGACGATGGAGGACGATGGAGGAGGATGGAGGACGATGGGGTTTGGATAGATTCCAATCCTGATACATGTATGACACACTGTATACTATATATGGGATCTACAGTGCCTGGAAAAAGTATTCATACCCTTTGACATTCCCCACATTTTGTTACAACCAAAAACATAAATGTATTTTATTGGGATTTTATGTGATGGACCAACACAAAGTGTCACATAATTGTGAAGTGGAAGGAAAATGATAAATGATACAAATAAATATGTGAAAAGTGTGGGGGGGGGGGGGATTTGTATTCAGCCCCCTTTACTCTGATAACTAAAATCTAGAGGAACCAATTGTCTTCAGAAGTCACCTAATTGGTAAATAGAGTCCACCTGTGTGTCATTTAATCTCAGTATAAATACAGCTGTTCTGTGAAGCTTTCAGAGGTTTGTTAGAGAACCTTAGTGAACAAACAGCATCATGAAGGCCAAGGAACACACCAGACAGGTCAGGGATAAAGTTGTGGAGAAGTATAAAGCAGGGTTAGGTCTCCCAAGCTTTGACCATCTCACGGAGCTCTGCTCAATCCATCATCGGAAAATGGAAAGAGTATGGCACAACCGCAAACCTACCAAGACATGGCCGTCCACCTAAACTGACCGGGCCGGGCAAGGAGAGCATTCATCAGAGAAGAGCCAAGAGGTCCATGGTAACTCTGGAGGAGCTGCAGAGATCCACAGCTCAGGGGGGAGAGTCTGTCCACAGGACAACTATTAGTCGTGTTCTCCACAAATCTGCCCTTTATGGAAGAGTGACAAGAAGAAAGACATTGGAGAAAGAAAGTCATAAGAAGTCCTGTTTGTAGTTTGTGAGAAGCCATGTGGGGGAGGGGAGCAAACATGTGGAAGAAGGTGATCTGCTCACATGACACCAAAATTCTACTTTATGGCCTAAAAGCAAAACGCTATGTGTGGGGAAAACTAACACTGCCCATCCCCCTGAACACACCATCCCCACCGTGAAACATGGTGGTGGCAGCATCATGTGGTGGGGATGGTTTTCTTCAGCAGGGACAGGGAAGCTGGTCAGAGTTGATGGGAAGATGGAGACAAATACAGGACAATCTTAGAAGAAAACCTGTTAGAGTCGGCAAAAGACTTGAGACTGGGGGGGAGGGTCACCTTCCAGCAGGACAACGACCCGAAACATACAGCCAGAGCTACAATGGAATGGTTTACATCAAAGCATATTCATGTGTTAGAATGGCCCAGTCACAGTCCAGACCTAAATCACATTGAGAATCTGTGACAAGACTTGAAAATTGCTGATCACAGACGCTCTCCATCCAATCTGACAGAGCTTGAGATATTCTACAAAGAAGAAGAATGGGCAGAAATGTCCTCTCTAGATGGGCAAAGCTGGTAGAGACACCCCCAAAAAGACTTGTAGAGAAAGGGGGTTCTACAAAGTATTGACTCCGGGGGGCGCCATACAAATGCCCCTCCCCCCACACTTTTTACATATTTATTTGTATCATTTATCATTTTCCTTCACTTCACAATTATGTGACACTTTGTGTTGGTCCATCACATAAAATCCCAATAAAATACATTTATGTTTTTGGTTGTAACAAAATGTGGGAAATTTCAAGGGGTATGAATACTTTTTCCAGGCACTGTATATCATACACGGGTTGGGATGGGATCTCACTCTCTCGGGATTTGGCGCTCTTGTTTTCGGCTGGCAGATGTGGCGTGTTGCGGCGGTGTGGGGGGTGGGGGGGGATCATTATATATAAAGCAGGAGGCGCGGTGGTCCTGCGGAGCGAGTAATATGCACAGACGCGGAATGTTCGCCTCGGGATCCTCGCCTTTATAACGGATCATTTACATACTTTACATTAAGCAGAGAATTTATTTGCCGCGCCGGATGGAGGAGGTTTGGGAATGAGGAGCGGAGAGAACAGCTGCATGTTAATTCTCTGCGCAGCGCCATGCAGAACCGCCGCGCTCCGGAATACGACTTTCTACGGGAAGTCCGCATTCATCTTCTGGGGGGGGGGGGGGCGGAATTCTATCAGGGACACTTTGATCATACCCCCTCCCCCCACTGATCCTCACGTGAACGAGCGATTTTGTGCGCGCCGTGTAGGGCGGGGCTACGCACAACAGACTCACCAATGACATTCCAGCACTTTTTTGAGCGTTGAGCTTCACGCGTTTTGTTTACAGCGCATTTTGGCATGCAGAAAAACGCACACCGGCTGGCCATGTTTGGGGTGCCATTAACAATGGGATTGCAGCTTGACGTGCGTTTTCAAGGCGGTACATGAATGCACGCAAAAAACACGCTCAGGTGTGAATAGAACCGTATTTTTTCCCCTGTATTGAGTTTTGCGTGTTTTGCCATGTTTGGGGTGCCATTAACAATAACTAGCGCCACAAATGTGAAATGCGTATTTCATGCGTTTTATAAATGCACAATTTTACGCACATTCATGAAAGTGAACTTTTCCCTGCAATACTGCCACCTACTGGTCATGTGTGGGAGCTGCTCCCAGCGTCCCAGTTACTGTAGTTGGTTCCATGGACTGCTATACTCTGTTCTATACGGATTGCACGCCGTTCTTCCATTCTATCTGCGCTGTCAATGTACACGGCGCTCATTCAATAAACGCCAAGTTGCAGATAACTGTCTGATCGTTTGGCTGATTCCGTTACATGACACACCCACAGGCGGTGGTAGTACCCCCCGATGGCCTGTGTTGAGGGCGTAAATAAGAGGGCGCGGTGTGATTTTTGGAGCGGTGTGGGGCATGGTGTACAATAAAGGTCAGACAACGGCCATTGTCTGTGACCCGTCTGCGTTCCTACAAGGAGAGAGCGGCAAGCCGGCGGCGCTCTAATCTGATTACTCTCCATATGTCGCTCCAGATTCTCCCAGTCCGGGATTAATCCGGCTCACGCCTGGCAGATGGAGGGTTAAGTCACCCAGGAATGGCGGCGCGGTACACGCCCACCCCGTATTCTGCACCGGATAATAAATAAACTGGATCAGACACTAATCTCCATACAACAGACAACCCAGAACCCAAATTCTGCCAGAATCTGGGTCACCAAATGTGTGAAGGTCTGTGGATGGGAGCGATGACATCATTGCTCTGTAGATGGGAGCGATGACATCATTGTCCTGTAGATGGGAGCGATGACATCATTGTCCTGTAGATGGGAGCGATGACATCATTGTCCTGTAGATGGGAGCAATGACATCATTGTCCTGTAGATGGGAGCGATGACATCATTGTCCTGTAGATGGGAGCGATGACATCATTGCCCTGTAGATGGGAGCGATGACATCATTGCTCTGTAGATGGGAGCGATGACATCATTGTCCTGTAGATGCTAGCGATGACATCATTGCTCTGTAGATGGGAGCGATGACATCATTGTCCTGTAGATGGGAGCGATGACATCATTGCTCTGTAGATGGAAGCGATGACATCATTGCCCTGTAGATGGGAGCGATTACATCATTGCCCTGTAGATGGGAGCGATGACATCATTGCTCTGTAGATGGGAGTGATGACATCATTGTCCTGTAGATGGGAGCGATGACATCAGTGCTCTGTAGATGGGAGCGATGACATCATTGCCCTGTAGATGGGAGCGATGACATCATTGCTCTGTAGATGGGAGCGATGACATCATTGTCCTGTAGACGGGAGCGATGACATCATTGCTCTGTAGATGGGAGCGATGACATCATTGCCCTGTAGATGGGAGCGATGACATCATTGCTCTGTAGATGGGAGCGATGACATCATTGCTCTGTAGATGGGAGCGATGACATCATTGCCCTGTAGATGGGAGCGATGACATCATTGCCCTGTAGATGGGAGCGATGACATCATTGTCCTGTAGATGGGAGCGATGACATCATTGCTCTGTAGATGGGAGCGATGACATCATTGCCCTGTAGATGGGAGCGATGACATCATTACTCTGTAGATGGGAGCGATGACATCATTGCTCTGTAGATGGGAGCGATGACATCAGTGCTCTGTAGATGGGAGCGATGACATCATTGCCCTGTAGATGGGAGCTATGACATCATTGCCCTGTAGATGGGAGCGATGACATCATTGTCCTGTAGATGGGAGCTATGACATCATTGCCCTGTAGATGGGAGCGATGACATCATTGTCCTGTAGATGGGAGCGATGACATCATTGTCCTGTAGATGGGAGCTATGACATCATTGCCCTGTAGATGGGAGCGATGACATCATTGTCCTGTAGATGGGAGCTATGACATCATTGCCCTGTAGATGGGAGCGATGACATCATTACTCTGTAGATGGGAGCGATGACATCATTGCTCTGTAGATGGGAGCGATGACATCAGTGCTCTGTAGATGGGAGCGATGACATCAGTGCTCTGTAGATGGGAGCGATGACATCATTGTCCTGTAGATGGGAGCGATGACATCATTGTCCTGTAGATGGGAGCGATGACATCATTGCTCTGTAGATGGGAGCGATGACATCATTGCCCTGTAGATGGGAGCGATGACATCATTGTCCTGTAGATGGGAGCGATGACATCATTGTCCTGTAGATGGGAGCGATGACATCATTGCCCTGTAGATGGGAGCGATGACATCATTGCTCTGTAGATGGGAGCGATGACATCATTGCCCTGTAGATGGGAGCGATGACATCATCTACAGTAGAGCATGACGCAGGCTGCCATTGATGAGATGGGGGACAGGTATGTGGAGCGGTCCTGACTTCACTTGCTGCATGCTTGCTCCAGGTTATCAGATGAAAATGTATAGAAGTCATGGGATGAGTATGACCCCCTCCCCCCCGATCTGTCATGGCCGTCTCCTTAGTTCCTTCACTTTGGTGAGAAATTATCTGCGGGGTCGGTGGAAATCCGCGATCACACAGCGATGGTTTACACCAAAACTAAAATTAGAAAATAGTTTTTCTGCCGATTATTATTCTGAGGGGTCGGTGTCTTTATTCCTCCTTTGTATCGATGTGATTGGGGGGACGGCGATGACCTGCGCCGCATTCCCTGCGATGATACAAGAGTGACGCTGTGCGCGGCGGTGACCCATAGCAACCTGACTCGCCCCGTCGCCGGACCAGAGAGGGTTTCTTGGCTCCGTGGTGTCGCTGTTCCAGGAGGTGAAGGGGTTAAAACGCACAGGAATCGCCCCCTCCCCCCACCCACTGAATATTCAATGTCTGCCTTCCCGCCGGGCTCGGCGTTGTCTCCTCTCGGCAGGTACAGAGCGCGGCCCGGATCCATGCCAGGGAGGACAAAACAAAACTCCCCTGTTGGCACTTTCAGCGTACGAACACAGCGCGCCATTCATAGCGCCCCTCCCCTCCCCCCCCCGATTGTACGGCTTTGCATCGGGACACAAACAATGAGAGTAAATAGCGCGCTCCTTCCTCAACGTCCTGTAACAGATCATGTCAGCGAGGACGATCGTATAGACACCGCGCTCGTCCTGACAGATCGCTATCACCATCCTGCAACTTTAATGAGCGGAAAAAAGAGCGCCGGGGGGAGGGGGGGGAGTAAAGAACCAACCAGTGCCCAGAGAACGATGCGACGGCAAGCAACATGTCACCATCATATCCCACAACAATCGCCCATCGACTGAAAAATTCCCACATAGCTTCCCAAAGCTGCTCATTCACAAACAAGTGTGAAGCGTTTGTGACTTCCAGTGACCAATCAGAAGTCTCCTTTCATCGGCCGCTCTGGGCGTGGCTCTCATTTCCTTTTCTCTGTGAATCAGCCCCCAAATTTCCCTGATGAGGTCGGCGCTACATAAGAGACCGGCCCCTCCCCCCCCCAACGCGGCGGAGGCGTATAATTATAACGGGGGGAATGCGTCTGCTTTGCGGTGTAAATCTTCGTACCTTTTCTGTGCAATAAGGTATCGATGTTATAACAGCGACTCACGGTCTGCGGCACATCACGCTAAGCGCGTCCAATCGCGGGTGCCGAAATAATGAAGCCTTTGCGCCAATGTTCTCATTTACAAACAGTTCCCATCTCCGGAGTCGTGCGAATACCAGGAGAGCGCAGATTCAAAAATATTGGTGCCGGCGGAGAAAGTGCGCTCAAATCTGGCGCAACACCACGTGACACCCTCATCAATCAGCAGACGCCATTTTTATTCATTTGTAGTGGGATGAGCTAATAAAGCAGGCAGACAGAATCTGGCGGATTTTGTAGGGTGTAACAGTCTACTGATCTGATCATACACTATACAATCCGATTGTATGATCTCCTTTAGATCTACCGTCATCTATGGAGCACAACAGCCTTCCTGATTGGATACAGATTGATTGAATCATTTAGGAAGGTCCTCGTCAGTGGTGGCTGGTGCTTAAATTTTTTAGGGAGGCGGCCCGCAACCTGTGGCCCAGCCACCTCCCCCCACCCAAACAGCCATCCAACCACTACCAAATCCCCCTCCCACCCCCCCATCACTCAATTGATCACCGCTATCCAAAAAAGCACCCCACCCCCCCTCCATCGTTCACTGCTTAGCTCGCTCGCCAGGCCCCCCCGCCAGCTCTGCACTTACCTTCATCCCTGCATCTCTCTCCCCGAGTCATGGCCAATCAGGAGTCCTGGAATCTGGTCAATGGGGTCTTAGGACTCCCAGCCAATCAGGAATCCTGGAATCCGGCCAATGGTATCTTAGGACCCCCAGCCAATCAGAAGTCCTGGAATCCGGCCAATGGGGTCTTAGGACTCCCGGCCAATCAGAAGTTCTGGAATATGGCCAATGGGGTCTTAGGACTCCCGGCCAATCAGGAGTCCTGGAATCCGGCCAATGGGTTCTTAGGACTCCCGGCCAATCAGGAGTCCTGGAATCCGGCCAATGGGGTCTTAGGACCTGCTTCCTGATTGGCTGGGAGGAGAAACAGGAAGACATTAGTGAATAATATTTCACTATTGCCACACAACTGGGTGGGTTCAGGGCACAGTGCTCTGCGCCCCGAGCCCACCCCTTTTTGAAGCCAATTAGAACTTCAGGCTCTAATCACGTGTGTCCAAAAAAAAAAAAATCTCCATTGGAATCCATGCATCCGGCGCCCCACATGTAGATTAGGGGGGCGGTGCCCTTGCGCCCTGCATGAACGGCCGCCACTGGTCCTCTTTTTACATAGTTTTGGTAAATCTGAAGTTGATGATACAAATCCCATGTGTCTACTTTGTACAATCACTAAATCTATCGGACAAAATTTTCATTATTCGAAGATTCAGATATCCGAATCGCAATAGTAACAAATTTCACCAAATCCCAAATCAATTATAACAAAACAAAACAAGACATTCATTTGTGTCATTCAGATCTGGAATAATGTAACGAATGATCCATTTCGCTTTTATGTTGCAATAATATTATTCATGATTAGAAATCGCTGCGGATGAAACGGGAAGAGATTTCCATGAATCCAGGAAGGTAGAAAAGTGAATCTCCCAATCAGAACACAACGAATGAATCCCAAATTCCATTTGTTCCCTTTGTTATTGTTGTGATTCAGAGATTCTGATGGATCCGCCTCCAAAGGTCATCTCCCGAAAAATAACGAATTCACACGTTAAAACAAATATAGACGATCGTCCAAAATAACTTCCGAAATACGAATTGTTTGTGATTTTTCCATCATGCGGATCTATGGTACAAAGATTGGGGGTTATTCACCAAAACTGCGGCGTGCAAAATCTGATCCAATCAGATCCCAGGTTTAATTTCCAAGAAGAATTGAAGAAGCTGAAGTTAGAAGCTGATTGGTTGCTATGCAAAGCTGCACCAGATTCTGCCCTCTCCTCCCCCCCCCCCCCATTGTAACAAGTATGGTGCCCCTCAGGTGACTCTCAGACATTCGGATTCACATAAACGCAATCTGGACCTGAATCCCGACATTCTCCTCCCCCGAGAACAGACTCCATTCACTGAGCTCTGACACACTTTATTGGCCGTAAGGATTGTTGTCTTCAGCTCTCATTGGCTGTCCGTGCATAAAAGAACGATCGTTACGATAATTAATCGATGATTGGCTGAACAAACCATTTCCGGAGGTTTCACCTCCCTCCTTGGACAATAGGGGCGATCAACATTAAGGAATGTGAATTCTGGATGAACGTCTGGGGAATTCTCGGGTGTTTGTTGGGTGAATTCTGGGTGAGATTTGTGTGAATTCTGCATGAACATCAGCTAAATTATTGGTCAACATTGTGTGAATTTTTGCTGTAAATGACGGGTGAATTCTGGAGGGACATTCAAGGATTTTTGGAGCAACATCGGGTGAATTCTGGGTAAACAAAAGGTTAATTCTGAGGTATGTTGGGTGAATTCTAGGTGAATATCTGGGGAATTCTGGGTCAAAACTACGTGAATTCTGGGTGAACTCTTTGTCAGCATTGAGTGAATTCTGGGTGAATGTAGGGTGAATTCTGGGGGAACATTGGGTGAGTTCCTGGTCAACATTGAGTGAATTCTGGGTAAATGTCTGGTGAATTCTGGGTGAACGTAGGGTGAATTCTTGGTCAACATCTCGGGAATTCTGGGTGAACGTCGGGAGAGTTCCTGGTCAACATTGGGTGAATTCTTGGTCAACATCCTGTGAATTCTGGGTGAACATCCTGTGAATTCTGGGTGAACATCTTGTGAATTCTGGGTGAACGTAGGGTGAATTCTTGGTCAACATCTTGTGAATTCTGGGTGAACGTAGGGTGAATTCTTGGTCAACATCTTGTGAATTCTGGGTGAACATCTTGTGAATTCTGGGTGAACGTCGGGAGAGTTCCTGGTCAACATTGGGTGAATTCTGGGTGAACGTAGGGTGAATTCTGGGTGAACGTCTTGTGAATTCTGGGTGAACGTCGGGAGAGTTCCTGGTTAGCATTCAGTGAATTCTGGGTGAACGTCGGGTGAAAACATTGAGAGGAAAATCAGTTTTTCAATACACACAAACATCGTCCTCACACATTCACCCATGATTTGACTGTCCATGGGGATTGGCGGGACGTTTTATCACCAGTATCTCTATAGCACTGACCGCTGTACAGAGCCGGGGGGGGGGGGGGGCGAAGACTCCACAGAAGGTGAAGGAGAAAATCCATAATTCCTGCTATGATGGAGTTTCCTTCATAATAAGTGACTGATGGATACAAGGATACCAATCAGGAGAGGGAGGGAGGATAATACAAGGAGCGGGGGGATAATACAAGGAGCGGGAGATAATACAAGGGGCGGGAGATAATACAAGGGGAGGGGGGAGAATACAAGGGGCGGGGGGATAATACAAGGGGCAGGAGGATAATACAAGGGGCGGGGGGATAATACAAGGGGCGGGAGGATAATACAAGGAGCGGGGGGATAATACAAGGAGCGGGGGGATAATACAAGGGGCGGGGGGATAATACAAGGGGCGGGAGATAATACAAGGGGCGGGAGATAATACAAGGGGAGGGGGGAGAATACAAGGGGCGGGGGGATAATACAAGGGGCAGGAGGATAATACAAGGGGCGGGGGGATAATACAAGGGGCGGGAGGATAATACAAGGAGCGGGGGGATAATACAAGGAGCGGGGGGATAATACAAGGGGCGGGGGGATAATACAAGGGGCGGGAGATAATACAAGGGGCGGGAGATAATACAAGGGGAGGGGGGAGAATACAAGGGGCGGGGGGATAATACAAGGGGCAGGAGGATAATACAAGGGGCGGGAGATAATACAAGGGGAGGGGGGAGAATACAAGGGGCGGGGGGATAATACAAGGGGCGGGAGGATAATACAAGGAGCGGGGGGATAATACAAGGAGCGGGGGGATAATACAAGGGGCGGGGGGATAATACAAGGGGCGGGAGATAATACAAGGGGCGGGAGATAATACAAGGGGAGGGGGGAGAATACAAGGGGCGGGGGGATAATACAAGGGGAGGGGAGATAATACAAGGGGAGGGGGGATAATACAAGGGGCGGGAGGATAATACAAGGGGCGGGAGGATAATACAAGGGGAGGGGGGATAATACAAGGGGCGGGAGGATAATACAAGGGGCGGGAGGATAATACAGGGGGCGGGAGGATAATACAGGGGGTGGGAGGATAATACAGGGGCGGGAGGATAATACAAGGGGCGGGAGGATAATACAAGGGGGGGGAGGATAATACAGGGGGCGGGAGGATAATACAAGGGGCGGGAGAAAAATACAAGGGGCGGGAGGATAATACATATCATGTTTGATATCTAACAAATTGTAATTTCATTCTTTTAGATAATATGCTGGGTGGAGAGGATTGTGAACCTTGTCAGATGTACATGTAGGTTAGTTGACAATAAAGACTCATTTACACTAGCGCTGCCCTCTGAAAAGCGATCTGTGGTGGACTGCTTTTCAGAAGGTGGTTGACAGGTGCACCACAGCCCCATTCACTTGAATGGGTCATGTTCAGCAGGTGGTACTGCCCACTGAAAGCAAATCATTCTGGCCACATCATGTGTGTTCCCCTGTCCAACTGCCCCCTTTGCACCTTGGGGGGGGGGGGGGGACAGTTAGGGGTGTTAAAAATGCGGCTCAACGGCCTGTTTTTATTGTCCCCCCAACTGCAAATGTAAATAAGCCCTACAAATGGGACTGTCTGCTGGGCATATTAGCCCCTAGCCCTGGGGGAAATCATGTAACCACTGTGATTGGCTGGTACAATGGTCACATGATCAGGACTTCTATATGGGGAGTTCCATAAGGATCTGCCAGCACACACAGAGGGTAATAAAGCGCCCCCTACACACGGGGGAGGGAACTGAGGAAATAACTGGATATGGATTTCCAAGGTCTCAGATTCCGGGGAAAGTCGAGGAAATCGGAGTATAAAGCCCGGCACACGGGTCCAGTCCAATGTTCCGATCGGCTGGGTTTATATACACAAAAATCGAATTGTCTTCATGGAGGATGGGAGAGATTATATATGTGTGTTGGAACATAATCACCCGGGAGGGTCAGCCTTCAGTATAATCGCCCGGGAGGGTCAGCCTTCATTATAATCGCCCGGGAGGGTCAGCCTTCATTATAATCACCCGGGAGGGTCAGCCTTCATTATAATCACCCGGGAGGGTCAGCCTTCATTATAATCAACCGGGAGGGTCAGCCTTCAGTATAATCACCCGGGAGGGTCAGCCTTCAGTATAATCGCCCGGGAGGGTCAGCCTTCATTATAATCACCCGGGAGGGTCAGCCTTCAGTATAATCGCCCGGGAGGGTCAGCCTTCAGTATAATCGCCCGGGAGGGCCAGCCTTCATTATAATCACCCGGGAGGGTCAGCCTTCATTATAATCACCCGGGAGGGCCAGCCTTCATTATAATCACCCGGGAGGGTCAGCCTTCATTATAATCACCCGGGAGGGTCAGCCTTCAGTATAATCACCCGGGAGGGTCAGCCTTCATTATAATCACCCGGGAGGGTCAGCCTTCATTATAATCACCCGGGAGGGTCAGCCTTCATTATAATCACCCGGGAGGGTCAGCCTTCATTATAATCACCCGGGAGGGTCAGCCTTCAGTATAATCACCCGGGAGGGTCAGCCTTCATTATAATCACCCGGGAGGGTCAGCCTTCAGTATAATCACCCGAGAGGGCCAGCCTTCATTATAATCACCCGGGAGGGTCAGCCTTCATTATAATCACCCGGGAGGGTCAGCCTTCAGTATAATCACCCGGGAGGGTCAGCCTTCATTATAATCACCCGGGAGGGTCAGCCTTCAGTATAATCACCCGGGAGGGTCAGCCTTCATTATAATCACCCGGGAGGGTCAGCCTTCAGTATAATCACCCGAGAGGGCCAGCCTTCATTATAATCACCCGAGAGGGTCAGCCTTCATTATAATCACCCGGGAGGGTCAGCCTTCATTATAATCACCCGGGAGGGTCAGCCTTCAGTATAATCACCCGGGAGGGTCAGCCTTCATTATAATCACCCGGGAGGGTCAGCCTTCATTATAATCACCCGGGAGGGTCAGCCTTCATTATAATCACCCGGGAGGGTCAGCCTTCATTATAATCACCCGGGAGGGTCAGCCTTCAGTATAATCACCCGGGAGGGTCAGCCTTCATTATAATCACCCGGGAGGGTCAGCCTTCAGTATAATCACCCGGGAGGGTCAGCCTTCATTATAATCACCCGGGAGGGTCAGCCTTCAGTATAATCACCCGGGAGGGTCAGCCTTCATTATAATCACCCGGGAGGGTCAGCCTTCATTATAATCACCCGGGAGGGTCAGCCTTCAGTATAATAAAACGGGAGGATCCATGGACCATTCCCAATGTCTTCATTGGATGTGCGGTGACTCCCATGGACCTTCCTTTGTATGGAGTCATTGGATGTGCGGTGACTCCCATGGACCTTCCTTTGTACGGAGTCATTGGATGTGTGGTGACTCCCATGGACCTTCCTTTGTATGGAGTCATTGGATGTGCGGTGACTCCCATGGACCTTCCTTTGTATGGAGTCATTGGATGTGTGGTGACTCCCATGGACCTTCCTTTGTATGGAGTCATTGGATGTGCGGTGACTCCCATGGACCTTCCTTTGTATGGAGTCATTGGATGTGCGGTGACTCCCATGGACCTTCCTTTGTATGGAGTCATTGGATGTGCGGTGACTCCCATGGACCTTCCTTTGTATGGAGTCATTGGATGTGCGGTGACTCCCATGGACCTTCCTTTGTATGGAGTCATTGGATGTGCGGTGACTCCCATGGACCTTCCTTTGTATGGAGTCATTGGATGTGCGGTGACTCCCATGGACCTTCCTTTGTATGGAGTCATTGGATGTGCGGTGACTCCCATGGACTTTCCTTTGTATGGAGTCATTGGATGTGCGGTGACTCTCATGGACTTTCCTTTGTATGGAGTCATTGGATGTGTGGTGACTCCCATGGACTTTCCTTTGTATGGAGTCATTGGATGTGTGGTGACTCCCATGGACCTTCCTTTGTATGGAGTCATTGGATGTGTGGTGACTCCCATGGACCTTCCTTTGTATGGAGTCATTGGATGTGCGGTGACTCCCATGGACCTTCCTTTGTATGGAGTCATTGGATGTGCGGTGACTCCCATGGACCTTCCTTTGTATGGAGTCATTGGATGTGCGGTGACTCCCATGGACCTTCCTTTGTATGGAGTCATTGGATGTGCGGTGACTCCCATGGACCTTCCTTTGTATGGAGTCATTGGATGTGCGGTGACTCCCATGGACCTTCCTTTGTATGGAGTCATTGGATGTGCGGTGACTCCCATGGACCTTCCTTTGTATGGAGTCATTGGATGTGCGGTGACTCCCATGGACTTTCCTTTGTATGGAGTCATTGGATGTGCGGTGACTCTCATGGACTTTCCTTTGTATGGAGTCATTGGATGTGTGGTGACTCTCATGGACTTTCCTTTGTATGGAGTCATTGGATGTGTGGTGACTCCCATGGACCTTCCTTTGTATGGAGTCATTGGATGTGTGGTGACTCCCATGGACCTTCCTTTGTATGGAGTCATTGGATGTGTGGTGACTCCCATGGACCTTCCTTTGTATGGAGTCATTGGTCGGCCACACTTCTGGTTGTCTCCATGTTTATATTCCCTCCTCTTCCCATTGGTCGGCACATTTCTCACCATAAACATCTTCCAGAATCGGTGCCGTCTTCTTCTCCTGCCAGGAACTCGTATGGTAAATGGCACAGACGAGGGTCCAGGACACGATTCATCTCAGAGAGAGGAGCAGAGCTTCCCCTTCATAGTGATGACCTTCCGCTATCTAGAGATAGAAGGGAACCTACAAGGAGTCAGTGGTGTCTCAGTGCTGCCCCCTGTGGACAGTCATTGGAGGTGTCACTTTTCTTATGACCTGTATAGAGAATCTATCAGATGAAATGATTTGGTGTCGGGGAGAATTCCACGGCAACTCGGTGGAGGTTCCATTGGTTGGTCGCTGCCCAACTCACACCAGACACGGCACCACCTTGGCTGGGCACCAATGATACCATCCCATAATACGCCCCTCCCCCGAGGAACAATCGCCCCTTTTCTTTGCTCGTCTTATTTTAGTTTTTCTACTTTTAGGGAAGTTGGAGTTCCACTTTAAGTGTCACCCAGTGAGATCCCCCCGGCCTGAGATCGATCGATCCGATGTCAGCACCGATACAATCGATCGATCCGATGTCAGCACCGATACAATCGATCGATCCGATGTCAGCACCGATACAATCGATCGATCCGATGTCAGCACCGATACAATCGATCGATCCGATGTCAGCACCGATACAATCGATCGATCCGATGTCGGCACCGATACAATCGATCGATCCGATGTCAGCACCGATACAATCGATCGATCCGATGTCAGCACCGATACAATCCTCCAGTCGGTGATCTCTATCAGGAGTGTCCTTTCCTGTTACCTTCTCCTGAAGATGCCGATTGCCTGGCTTCCTCTGACTTCACACATCCAGGGGGGGGGGGGTCCCCTCTGGCCCCCCCCCCCCCCCCCAGTAACTTACCGTATGCTGACTGCTACCCTCCCCACCTACCTACCCCGCACACCAACTGCCATTTCCCTGCTGCTAAGAAACTGCCCCTGTGGAGGCTTCCCCCCTGCTGCCAGAGGAGTGAGACTGCCGCAACACAATGCATGAAACAGGCTCTAGAGGTACCTATATGCCCCTTACAGTGTCATCTGGGGGGTGTTATAGAGGTCAGGCTCTAGAAGTACCTACCTGCTCCTTATATAGTGTCACCATAGAGGATGTTATAGAGGTCAGGCTCTAGAAGTACCTACAATGAAGCCCGGCAGGCATGCTGGGAGGTGTAGTTCCTCGGTGACAGTTGGTTACCTGGTCAGGTGCAATCCAGGAAAAGCTGAAAGGAATTCCAGCGTCCAATCAGAGCGCAGCGTCACCGACACTCAGGTCAAAGTCTATTAACCCCGGAGAGGCCGGATCCGTGTCCGATGTGCAGGAGAGCCGAACTACCCCCATAACAGGTCAGCCTGATGACATCATCCTTTCTGATGTCATACCTCCGTATAGATGGGGAGAGGGGGGTCACTGCCCCGCCCATCAACTCCTTATTGGACTGTGACAGATATGGGGGTGGGATTCTCAGGTGGAGTTGATAGTTGCCTCTCCATGGGGTGGAATCTCTCAGGTGGAGTTGATAGTTGCCCCTCTGTAGGGTGGAATCTCTCAGGTGAAGTTGATAGTTGCCCCCTGTGGGTGGAATCTCTCAGGTGGAGTTGCCCCTGTGTGGGGGCGGGGTCTGTAGTTGCCCCCTGTGGGGTGGAATCTCTCAGGTGGAGTTGATAGTTGCCCCTCTGTGGGAGGGAATCTCAGGTGGAGTTGATAGTTGCCCCTCTGTTGGAGGGAATCTTCCAGGTGGAGTTGATAGTTGCCCCTCTGTTGGAGGGAATCTTCCAGGTGGAGTTGATAGTTGCCCCTGTGGGGTGGAATCTCTCAGGTGAAGTTGATAGTTGCCCCTCTGTGGGGTGGAATCTCTCAGGTGGAGTTGATAGTTGCCCCTCTGTGGGGTGGAATCTTCCAGGTGGAGTTGATAGTTGCCCCTGTGGGGTGGGATCTCTCAGGTGGAGTTGATAGTTGCCCCTCTGTGGGAGGGAATCTTCCAGGTGGAGTTGATAGTTGCCCCTGTGGGGTGGGATCTCTCAGGTGGAGTTGATAGTTGCCCCTCTGTGGGAGGGAATCTCAGGTGGAGTTGATAGTTGCCCCTCTGTTGGAGGGAATCTTCCAGGTGGAGTTGATAGTTGCCCCTCTGTTGGAGGGAATCTTCCAGGTGGAGTTGATAGTTGCCCCTGTGGGGTGGAATCTCTCAGGTGAAGTTGATAGTTGCCCCTCTGTGGGGTGGAATCTCTCAGGTGGAGTTGATAGTTGCCCCTCTGTGGGGTGGAATCTTCCAGGTGGAGTTGATAGTTGCCCCTGTGGGGTGGGATCTCTCAGGTGGAGTTGATAGTTGCCCCTCTGTGGGAGGGAATCTTCCAGGTGGAGTTGATAGTTGCCCCTGTGGGGTGGGATCTCTCAGGTGGAGTTGATAGTTGCCCCTCTGTGGGAGGGAATCTCAGGTGGAGTTGATAGTTGCCCCTCTGTTGGAGGGAATCTTCCAGGTGGAGTTGATAGTTGCCCCTCTGTTGGAGGGAATCTTCCAGGTGGAGTTGATAGTTGCCCCTGTGGGGTGGAATCTCTCAGGTGAAGTTGATAGTTGCCCCTCTGTGGGGTGGAATCTCTCAGGTGGAGTTGATAGTTGCCCCTCTGTGGGGTGGAATCTTCCAGGTGGAGTTGATAGTTGCCCCTGTGGGGTGGGATCTCTCAGGTGGAGTTGATAGTTGCCCCTCTGTGGGAGGGAATCTTCCAGGTGGAGTTGATAGTTGCCCCTGTGGGGTGGGATCTCTCAGGTGGAGTTGATAGTTGCCCCTGTGGGGTGGGATCTCTCAGGTGGAGTTGATAGTTGCCCCCTGTGGGGTGGGATCTCTCAGGTGGAGTTGATAGTTGCCTCTCCATGGGGTGGAATCTCTCAGGTGGAGTTGATAGTTGCCCCTCTGTGGGTGGAATCTCTCAGGTGGAGTTGATAGTTGCCTCTCCATGGGGTGGAATCTCTCAGGTGGAGTTGATAGTTGCCCCTCTGTGGGTGGAATCTCTCAGGTGGAGTTGATAGTTGCCTCTCTGTGGGGTGGAATCTCTCAGGTGAAGTTGATAGTTGCCCCTGTGGGGTGGGATCTCTCAGGTGGAGTTGATAGTTGCCCCTGTGGGGTGGAATCTCTCAGGTGGAGTTGATAGTTGCCCCTCTGTGGGGTGGAATCTCTCAGGTGGAGTTGATAGTTGCCCCCTGTGGGGTGGGATATCTCAGGTGGAGTTGATAGTTGCCTCTCCATGGGGTGGAATCTCTCAGGTGGAGTTGATAGTTGCCCCTTTGTGGGTGGAATCTCTCAGGTGGAGTTGATAGTTGCCCCTCTGTGGGGTGGAATCTCTCAGGTGGAGTTGATAGTTGCCCCCGTGGGGTGGAATCTCTCAGGTGGAGTTGATAGTTGCCCCTGTGGGGTGGAATCTCTCAGGTGGAGTTGATAGTTGCCCCTCTGTGGGGTGGAATCTCTCAGGTGGAGTTGATAGTTGCCCCTGTGGGGTGGAATCTCTCAGGTGGAGTTGATAGTTGCCCCTGTGGGGTGGAATCTCTCAGGTGGAGTTGATAGTTGCCCCTGTGGGGTGGAATCTCTCAGGTGGAGTTGATAGTTGCCCCTGTGGGGTGGAATCTCTCAGGTGGAGTTGATAGTTGCCTCTCTGTGGGGTGGAATCTCTCAGGTGGAGTTGATAGTTGCCCCTCTGTGGGGTGGAATCTCTCAGGTGGAGTTGATAGTTGCCCTCTGTGGGGTGGAATCTCTCAGGTGGAGTTGATAGTTGCCTCTCTGTGGGGTGGAATCTCTCAGGTGGAGTTGATAGTTGCCCCTGTGGGGTGGGATCTCTCAGGTGGAGTTGATAGTTGCCTCTCCATGGGGTGGAATCTCTCAGGTGGAGTTGATAGTTGCCCCCAGTGGGGTGGGATCTCTCAGGTGGAGTTGATAGTTGCCTCTCCATGGGGTGGAATCTCTCAGGTGGAGTTGATAGTTGCCCCTGTGGGGTGGAATCTCTCAGGTGAAGTTGATAGTTGCCCCTGTGGGTGGAATCTCTCAGGTGGAGTTGATAGTTGCCCCTCTGTGGGTGGAATCTCTCAGGTGGAGTTGATAGTTGCCCCCTGTGGGGTGGAATCTCTCAGGTGGAGTTGATAGTTGCCCCTGTGGGGTGGAATCTCTCAGGTGGAGTTGATAGTTGCCCCTGTGGGGTGGGATCTCTCAGGTGGAGTTGATAGTTGCCCCCCTGTGGGGTGGAATCTCTCAGGTGGAGTTGATAGTTGCCCCTCTGTGGGGTGGAATCTCTCAGGTGGAGTTGATAGTTGCCCCTCTGTGGGGTGGAATCTCTCAGGTGGAGTTGATAGTTGCCCCTGTGGGTGGAATCTCTCAGGTGGAGTTGATAGTTGCCCCTGTGGGTGGAATCTCTCAGGTGGAGTTGATAGTTGCCTCTCTGTGGGGTGGAATCTCTCAGGTGGAGTTGATAGTTGCCCCTCTGTGGGGTGGAATCTCTCAGGTGGAGTTGATAGTTGCCCTCTGTGGGGTGGAATCTCTCAGGTGGAGTTGATAGTTGCCTCTCTGTGGGGTGGAATCTCTCAGGTGGAGTTGATAGTTGCCCCCAGTGGGGTGGAATCTCTCAGGTGGAGTTGATAGTTGCCTCTCCATGGGGTGGAATCTCTCAGGTGGAGTTGATAGTTGCCCCTGTGGGGTGGAATCTCTCAGGTGAAGTTGATAGTTGCCCCTGTGGGGTGGAATCTCTCAGGTGGAGTTGATAGTTGCCCCTCTGTGGGTGGAATCTCTCAGGTGGAGTTGATAGTTGCCCCCTGTGGGGTGGAATCTCTCAGGTGGAGTTGATAGTTGCCCCTCTGTGGGGTGGAATCTCTCAGGTGGAGTTGATAGTTGCCCCCCTGTGGGGTGGAATCTCTCAGGTGGAGTTGATAGTTGCCTCTCCATGGGGTGGAATCTCTCAGGTGGAGTTGATAGTTGCCCCTGTGGGTGGAATCTCTCAGGTGGAGTTGATAGTTGCCCCTCTGTGGGTGGAATCTCTCAGGTGGAGTTGATAGTTGCCCCTCTGTGGGGTGGAATCTCTCAGGTGGAGTTGATAGTTGCCCCTCTGTGGGGTGGAATCTCTCAGGTGGAGTTGATAGTTGCCCCTCTGTGGGGTGGAATCTCTCAGGTGGAGTTGATAGTTGCCCCTCTGTGGGGTGGAATCTCTCAGGTGGAGTTGATAGTTGCCCCTCTGTGGGGTGGAATCTCTCAGGTGGAGTTGATAGTTGCCCCTCTGTGGGTGGAATCTCTCAGGTGGAGTTGATAGTTGCCCCTCTGTGGGTGGAATCTCTCAGGTGGAGTTGATAGTTGCCCCTGTGGGGTGTAATCTCTCAGGTGGAGTTGATAGTTGCCCTCTGTGGGGTGGAATCTCTCAGGTGGAGTTGATAGTTGCCTCTCTGTGGGGTGGAATCTCTCAGGTGGAGTTGATAGTTGCCCCCAGTGGGGTGGAATCTCTCAGGTGGAGTTGATAGTTGCCTCTCCATGGGGTGGAATCTCTCAGGTGGAGTTGATAGTTGCCCCTGTGGGGTGGAATCTCTCAGGTGGAGTTGATAGTTGCCCCTCTGTGGGTGGAATCTCTCAGGTGGAGTTGATAGTTGCCCCTGTGGGGTGTAATCTCTCAGGTGGAGTTGATAGTTGCCCCTCTGTGGGGTGGAATCTCTCAGGTGGAGTTGATAGTTGCCCCCCTGTGGGGTGGAATCTCTCAGGTGGAGTTGATAGTTGCCCCCTGTGGGTGGAATCTCTCAGGTGGAGTTGATAGTTGCCCCCTGTGGGGTGGAATCTCTCAGGTGGAGTTGATAGTTGCCCCTCTGTGGGTGGAATCTCTCAGGTGGAGTTGATAGTTGCCCCTCTGTGGGGTGGAATCTCTCAGGTGGAGTTGATAGTTGCCCCTCTGTGGGGTGGAATCTTCCAGGTGGAGTTGATAGTTGCCCCCTGTGGGGTGGAATCTCTCAGGTGGAGTTGATAGTTGCCCCTCTGTGGGAGGGAATCTCTCAGGTGGAGTTGCCCCTGTGTGGGGGGCGGGGTCTGTAGTTGCCCCCTGTGGGGCGGACTCCTCGTAGTGCGGGGGAGGGGAGGGGGAGGTCACGTGGTGGCGGATGATACTTTGTTACCTCGGAGTGTCGGGAGCGCGCTCTGTATTCTCCGGCCAGGCGGGGGCGCGCGGTGTCTCCGGGCCCCGGGCGGGCGGCGGATGAAGATGGCGGCGGCGGCGGAGAGTTTACCGGAACTCTGGTCGTACGGGGTGTGCGGGGACGGACGGGTGTTCTTCATCGAGTAAGGAGGGGGAGGGGCGATACAATGTATATACAATGTCTCCATACATCGTCCGATCTCATCTCTTCTCCTCTCCCCGCAGTGATCGGAGCCGGAGCACAACCTGGCTGCACCCCCGGACAGGGGAGCCCGTCAACTCCGGACACATGATCCGATCAGGTAACGGGACCACCTACCTGACTACCGACCCAACTACCTACCTGACTACCTACCCACCCCACATACCTGACAACTCCGGACACATGATCCGATCAGGTAACGGGACCACCTACCTGACTACCTACCCAACTACCTACCTACCTACCGACCCCACATACCTGACAACTCCGGACACATGATCCGATCAGGTAACGGGACCACCTACCGACCCACCCAACTACCTACCTGACTACCGACCCACCCAACTACCTACCGACCCACCCAACTACCTACCTGACTACCGACCCACCCAACTACCTACCGACCCACCCCACTACCTACCTGACTACCTACCGACCCCACATACCTGACAACTCCGGACACATGATCCGATCAGGTAACGGGACCACCTACCTGACTACCTACCCAACTACCTACCGACCCAACCAACTACCCCACATACCTGACAACTCCGGACACATGATCCGATCAGGTAACGGGACCACCTACCGACCCACCCAACTACCTACCTGACTACCGACCCACCCAACTACCTACCGACCCACCCAACTACCTACCGACCCACCCAACTACCTACCTGACTACCGACCCACCCCACATACCTGACAACTCGGGACACATGATCCGATCAGGTAACGGCACTACCTGACTACTTACCCACCCAACTACCGACCCACCCCAAATACCTGACAACTCCGGATACATGATCCGATCAGGTAACGCGGCTACCTACCGACCCATCTACCGACCCAACTACCCTCCTGACTACCTACCAACTATCTACCTACCGACCCAACTACCTACCCCACATACTTACCTGAAAACTCCGGACACATAATCCGATAACGTGACTACCTATCGACCAAACTACCGACCTCACTACCCACCCCACATACTTACCTGACAACTCCGAACATGATTAGCTCAGTTAACAGGTCTACCTACCCAACCAGCTACCTACCTGACTACCTCTGGACACATGATCCGATCAGGTAACGGCACTACCTACCGACAGACCCACCCAACTACCTACCTGACTACAGACCCACCCCACATACCTGACAACTCCGGACACATGATCCGATCAGGTAGCACGACTACCTACCACACTACTTACTGACCCACACAACTACCCTCCCCACAATACTTACCTGACAACTCCGGACACATGATCAGCTCAGGTAACCAGACTGCCCACCCAACACTACTTACCTTACACCGACCGCTTACCTGACTGCCCACTAGCCTTACCTGCTGCAGCCAGAGGAGTGAGACTGTCAGTGAGGTGTCAGGCTGTTAGTACGGCTCTCCGCTCATCATCTGCTGAATTACTGTGATTGGGGGAGGGGAGGGCATCTTTTGTCTGTGACCAGAAGGAGAATGTGGGGGGTGTCAGTAATGTGGGGGGTGCAGAGGGCTCCTGTGGTCTGGGGAGGGCATTTGTAGTCAGACCAGGTGTCTGTGTTTGGGGAAAGTAATCTGGGGGGTGTGGTGGGCATCTGTGGTTGGGTAAACGTGACTGTGGTTTGTCATTGTGCAAGGTGCTCATGGCTGGGGATGGTGTCTGTGGGTTGTGATTAGGGAGGGTACCCGTGGCTTGGGATGGTGTCTGTGGTTTTATGGTCGGGGGGGGATGTCCGTGGCTAGGGATGGTGTCTGTGGCTTTGTGGTCAGGGAGGGTGCCCGTGGCTGGGGATGATGTCTGTGGTTTCATGGTTGGGGAGGGTGCCCCGTGGCTGGGGATTTGTGGTCAGGGAGGGTGCCCGTGGCTGGGGATGGGGATGATGTCTGTGGTTTCATGGTTGGGGAGGGTGCCCGTGGCTTGGGATGGTGTCTGTGGTTTCATGGTCGGGGAGGATGTCCGTGGCTAGGGATGGTGTCTGTGGCTTTGTGGTCAGGGAGGGTGCCCGTGGCTGGGGATGATGTCTGTGGTTTCATGGTTGGGGAGGGTGCCCCGTGGCTGGGGATTTGTGGTCAGGGAGGGTGCCCGTGGCTGGGGATGGGGATGGTGTCTGTGGTTTCAAGGTTGGGGAGGGTGCCCGTGGCTTGGGATGGTGTCTGTGGTTTGTCGTTGGGGAAGTCGCTCGTGTCTGTGGATTTGTGGTTGGGGAGGGTACCCGGGGATGGGGATGATGTCTGTGGTTTTATGGTTGGGGAGGGTGCCCCGTGGCTGGGGATTTGTGGTCAGGGAGGGTAACCATGGCTGGGGATGGTGTCTGTGGGTTGTGATTAGGGATGGTGTCTGTGGTTTGTAGTTGTGCAAGGTGCTCATGGCTGGGGATGGTGTCTGTGGTTTCAAGGTTGGGGAGGGTGCCCGTGGCTTGGGATGGTGTCTGTGGTTTCATGGTCAGGGAGGATGTCCTTGGCTAGGGATGGTGTCTGTGGCTTTGTGGTCAGGGAGGGTGCCCGTGGCTGGGGATGGGGATGATGTCTGTGGTTTCATGGTTGGGGGAGGGTGCCCCGTGGCTGGGGATTTGTGGTCAGGGAGGGTAACCATGGCTGGGGATGGTGTCTGTGGTTTGTAGTTGTGCAAGGTGCTCATGGCTGGGGATGGTGTCTGTGGTTTCAAGGTTGGGGAGGGTGCCCGTGGCTGGGGATGGTGTCTGTGGTTTGTCGTTGGGGAAGTCGCTCGTGTCTGTGGATTTGTCGTTGGGGAGGGTACCCGGGGATGGGGATGATGTCTGTGGTTTCATGGTTGGGGAGGGTGCCGGTGGCTGGGGATGATGTCTGCTTTCATGGTTGGGGAGGGTGCCGGTGGCTGGGGATGATGTCTGCTTTCATGGTTGGGGAGGGTGCCGGTGGCTGGGGATGATGTCTGCTTTCATGGTTGGGGAGGGTGCCGGTGGCTGGGAATGATGTCTGGTTTCATGGTTGGGTAGGGTGCCCGTGGCTGGGAATGATGTCTGGTTTCATGGTTGGGTAGGGTGCCCGTGGCTGGGGATTATATCTGTGGTTTCATGGTTGGGGAGGGTGCCCGTGGCTGGGAATGATGTCTGGTTTCATGGTTGGTGAGGGTGCCGGTGGCTGGGAATGATGTCTGGTTTCATGGTTGGAGAGGATGTCCATGGCTAGGGATGGTGTCTGGTTTTGTGGTCGGGGAGGGTGCCTGTGGCTACACATGGTGTCTATGATTTGTCATTGGGGAAGGTGCTCATGGCTGGGGATGATATCTGTGGTTTCATGGTTGGGGATGGGGTATGTGGTTTGTCGTTGGGGAAGGCGCTCGTGGCTGGGAATGGTAGAGGTAGTGTCTGTGGTTGGGGAGGGTGATGGGGCTGGGGTGTTGGTGAAGGCATCTGTGACCAGGGAGGGTGTCTGTTATTGGGGAAGGTGTTTATGGTCTTTGGCCTGAGAGGATGCCCTTGATCTGTGGCCTGGGAGAAAGTTTTTAGGGCAGGAAGGGTGTCTTGTGGGGCACATGTTTGTGGCCAAAGAGACAGCTTGTGGTCTAGGGCCAGGGAGGATATTGGTGGGCTTCAGTGCTCTGTGGTCTGGGGAGGGTGTCTGAATTCTGGGGGTGGGGAGGGTGTTTGTGGTTAGGGAGGGTGCCTGGGTGTTCGAAAGTTGTCTGTAACCAGTGTGGGTGGAGAAGGTATTTGTGTTCTGGGTGGGTGTCTGTGGTCGTCAAGCTTGCCTTTGATTTGTGGCCTATGAATCCTGAAGTACATCTGTGGCCCCTGAGTGTGTTTGGTCAGGGAAGATGTTTTGGGGGTGGTGCAGATGCCTGTGACTGGGAAGGGTGTCCAGGGTCAGGGATGATGTTTGTGGTATGGGAATGCAAAAGCTGTCTTTTGATCTGTGGCCAGTGATTGGAATCTGTGGTTGGGGAGCGTGCCTGTTGTTCCTAGGGAGGACATCTGTAATCAGGGAGATAGTTTTCCTGACCACAGACCAACAGTCTGTAATCTAGGGCTGCGAAGGGTTCTGGGTGTGGGTGTCTGTGGCCAGGAAAAGCATCTGTTGCTTAGGGTGTCTGGGCTGTGGCTGGGGCGGGTGCGTGGGCTGTGGAGGGTGTGTGGGCTGTGGCTGGGTCTGTGGCGGGTGCGTGGTCTGTGGAGGGTGCGTGGGCTGGGGAGGGTGTCTGGGCTTTGTCTGGGCGCTGTGGCTGGGGAGGGTGTCTGGGGGCTGTGGCTGGGGAGGGTGTCTGGGCTGTGGCTGGGGAGGGTGTCTGGGCTGTGGCTGGGGAGGGTGTCTGGGCTGTGGCTGGGGAGGGTGTCTGGGCTGTGGCTGGGGAGGGTGTCTGGGCTGTGGCTGTGGAGGGTGTCTGGGCTGTGGCTGTGGAGGGTGTCTGGGCTGTGGCTGGGGAGGGTGTCTGGGCTGTGGCTGTGGAGGGTGTCTGGGCTGTGGCTGTGGAGGGTGTCTGGGCTGTGGCTGTGGAGGGTGTCTGGGCTGTGGCTGTGGAGGGTGTCTGGGCTGTGGCTGTGGAGGGTGTCTGGGCTGTGGCTGTGGAGGGTGTGTGGGCTGTGGCTGTGGAGGGTGTCTGGGCTGTGGCTGTGGAGGGTGTCTGGGCTGTGGCTGTGGAGGGTGTCTGGGCTGTGGCTGTGGAGGGTGTCTGGGCTGTGGCTGTGGAGGGTGTCTGGGCTGTGGCTGTGGAGGGTGTCTGGGCTGTGGCTGTGGAGGGTGTCTGGGCTGTGGCTGTGGAGGGTGTCTGGGCTGTGGCTGTGGCTGTGGAGGGTGTCTGGGCTGTGGCTGTGGAGGGTGTCTGGGCTGTGGAGGGTGTCTGGGCTGTGGCTGTGGAGGGTGTCTGGGCTGTGGCTGTGGAGGGTGTCTGGGCTGTGGCTGTGGAGGGTGTCTGGGCTGTGGCTGTGGAGGGTGTCTGGGCTGTGGCTGTGGAGGGTGTCTGGGCTGTGGCTGTGGAGGGTGTCTGGGCTGTGGCTGTGGCTGGGGAGGGTGTCTGGGCTGTGGAGGGTGTCTGGGCTGTGGCTGTGGCTGTGGAGGGTGTCTGGGCTGTGGCTGTGGAGGGTGTCTGGGCTGTGGCTGTGGAGGGTGTCTGGGCTGTGGCTGTGGCTGGGGAGGGTGTCTGGGCTGTGGAAGGTGTCTGGGCTGTGGCTGTGGCTGTGGAGGGTGTCTGGGCTGTGGCTGTGGCTGTGGAGGGTGTCTGGGCTGTGGCTGTGGCTGTGGAGGGTGTCTGGGCTGTGGCTGTGGAGGGTGTCTGGGCTGTGGCTGTGGAGGGTGTCTGGGCTGTGGCTGTGGAGGGTGTCTGGGCTGTGGCTGTGGCTGTGGAGGGTGTCTGGGCTGTGGCTGTGGCTGTGGAGGGTGTCTGGGCTGTGGCTGTGGAGGGTGTCTGGGCTGTGGCTGTGGAGGGTGTCTGGGCTGTGGCTGTGGAGGGTGTCTGGGCTGTGGCTGTGGAGGGTGTCTGGGCTGTGGCTGTGGAGGGTGTCTGGGCTGTGGATGTGGAGGGTGTCTGGGCTGTGGCTGTGGAGGGTGTCTGGGCTCTGGCTGTGGAGGGTGTCTGGGCTGTGGCTGTGGAGGGTGTCTGGGCTCTGGCTGTGGAGGGTGTCTGGGCTGTGGCTGTGGAGGGTGTCTGGGCTGTGGCTGTGGAGGGTGTCTGGGCTGTGGCTGTGGAGGGTGTCTGGGCTGTGGAGGGTGTCTGGGCTCTGGCTGTGGAGGGTGTCTGGGCTCTGGCTGTGGAGGGTGTCTGGGCTCTGGCTGTGGAGGGTGTCTGGGCTCTGGCTGTGGAGGGTGTCTGGGCTCTGGCTGTGGAGGGTGTCTGGGCTCTGGCTGTGGCTGTGGAGGGTGGCTGGAGAGGGTGTCTGGGCTGTGGAGGGTGTCTGGGCTGTGGCTGGGGAGGGTGTCTGGGCTGTGGCTGGGGAGGGTGTCTGGGCTGTGTCTGGGCTGGGGAGGGGGTGTGGGCTGTGGCTAAGGAGGGGGTGCGGGCTGTGGCTGGGGAGGGGGTGCGGGTTGTGGCTGGGGAGGGGGTGCGGGTTGTGGCTGGGGAGGGGGTGCGGGCTGTGGCTGGGGAGGGGGTGTGGGCTGTGGCTGGGGAGGGGTGGGTGCCTGGGCTGTGGAGGGTGCATGGGCTGTGTCTGGGCTGGGGAGGGTGCGTGGGCTGTGGCTAAGGAGGGTGTGTGGGCGGTGCCTGGGTTGGGGAGGGTGTCTTGGTTGTGGAGGGTGCGTGGGCTGTGGCTGGGGAGGGTGTGTGGGCTGTGGCTGTGGCAGGGGAGGGTGTCTGGACTGCACAGCCCCCCCATCTCCAGGTACAGGGGGGGTTATAATGACATTTTATATTCCCGCTCATGTACCCGGCAGTTACTAATCTTGTCCTCAGCCAATGTGAGACTCATGTGATGTCACAGTGCGGGGGATGATGTGTCCTGGCGGGTGATTGGCTGTGATTGGTCGGGGTGCAGTGTGTTTGTTTCGGGGAGATAAGTCTGGTTGGTAAATCCGGCATTGATGGCGTTTCCCCTCCTGACCGCTCTGTCTGATTAATCCTCACCGCTCGGCGCTCACATTTAATTACCGTCCGTCTGGCGAGTCACTAATCTGGAGAATGTCGCCCCTCGCCACCTTCTGTCCGCATCCTCACTAAATGAACAATATGCCAGGCGTTAACCCCCTCCCTGCCGGACACCCAACCATCACCACCATTACCCCCTCCCTGCCGGACACCCAACCATCACCACCATTACCCCCTCCCTGCCGGACACCCAACCATCACCACCATTAACCCCCTCCCCGCCGGACACCCAACCATCACCACCATTAACCCCCTCCCTGCCAGACACCCAACCATCACCACCATTAACCCCCTCCCTGCCGGACACCCAACCATCACCACCATTAACCCCCTCCCTGCCAGACACCCAACCATCACCACCATTAACCCCCTCCCTGCCGGGCACCCAACCATCACCACCATTAACCCCCTCACTGCCGGACACCCAACCATCACCACCATTAACCCCCTCCCTGCCGGTCACCCAACCATCACCACCATTAACCCCCTCCCTGCCGGGCACCCAACCATCACCACCATTAACCCCCTCCCTGCCGGACACCCAACCATCACCACCATTAACCCCCTCCCTGCCTGACACCCAACCATCACCACCATTAACCCCCTCCCTACCAGACACCCAACCATCACCACCATTAACCCCCTCCCTGCCAGACACCCAACCATCACCACCATTAACCCCCTCCCTGCCGGACACCCAACCATCACCACCATTAACCCCCTCCCGGCCGGACACCCAACCATCACCACCATTAACCCCCTCCCTGCCGGGCACCCAACCATCACCACCATTAACCCCCACCCTGCCAGACACCCAACCATCACCACCATTAACCCCCTCCCTGCCAGACACCCAACCATCACCACCATTAACCCCCTTCCCTGCCAGACACCCAACCATCACCACCATTACCCCCTCCCTGCCGGACACCCAACCATCACCACCATTAACCCCCTCCCTGCCGGACACCCAACCATCACCACCATTAAATCCCTCCCTGCCAGACACCCAACCATCACCACCATTACCCCCTCCCTGCCAGACACCCAACCATCACCACCATTAACCCCCCTCCCTGCCGGACACCCAACCATCACCAC